>JAUJYS010001804.1:0-16293 GCA_033995665.1 Melogona broelemanni | reverse complement strand
ACAAATTCCTATACTTTTTCATGTCCATATACTATTTCATGTCCATAATGTCCACTCAAACCGGGATGCGATTCCAGGTTATCCGAACAAAATCTTAAATTCTAGGTAGCATCTGTATACTTCTGTAAGATGACTTTTTTATTTATTCCGGATCACTGTAGTGAATAGCACTAGAAGGAGGTTATTGTACCCCTCGTGTCGCTGTGGCAATGTGTGAGGGGCACATTCCAGTACCACATCGAATCGATCGAATAAACGCAAGCCTGCGCCCGGAATCGAACCCGGGACCATCCGCTTAGCCACGGGGCCGACCGTGATCTGAAGTCCAAATAGAAATGACCACTAAATATTGCAACACAAACACATTCTGAACACATGTTACCACATTGGCCACAATTTACCATTCCCCGTTCTCCAGAATCGATTCTGATGGCAATTTAATTAATACGTAATATAAGAGATATGACGTATTTTAGATCGAACAAGTAGAGGAACTGTCATGCTCTGTTCGCCGATTTTCTTCGGCGCTGTCCCGGAACCCCGTTCCCCTACTTGTTCAATTAACACATGTGGCCAAAATTCATTCTAAAACCTCGGAAAGTTTATTTTCCTTCTGAAGACCTAGTCAACTCAGAAAAGCAACAATAAACAATAAACGATATTTTACCTACATGCACCCCACCACTCAGACAGCCTGAGATTGTCCTACATTGTGTTGGGGCAGGGTCACATAAACATCTGTCGTTACGCTAGCCCCACACAAGATTGACAGGCAACAGGACAACCTCGTACAAAGATCAAGAAAAATGGAGAAAAACTAGTCCGAAAAATCATTCAGACGCTAAATATCCAATCCAAATACATGGAGTGCTGCGGTTGGTAGACCAATCCGCACACGGTTCCGACCAATTTATTTGTTTGCACGGTAGACTGACTCCCAGTCCCTATATCACTCCACCATCCCACAAATTAGGCCTAACGATCACGGTGACGGTTTCGCCAACGTCAACCCCAGGAAACGTATGATTTAATCGAAAACGCAAACTCGCCTTTCGTCCAAACACGAAACAGGTCGTCGTACCGTTAAAAACAATCGTCGAACGCCAGAAAATTCACCGTAAGATTGTCACTCGCCATGAAAAAAATCAGGAAAATGGCTGCCAGCCTCCCCAGCCATTCCCCTCCCGATAAAAACCAAGGACTTCGTAAGAACAAAAAAACGAAAGCAATTCCCGCCGCCTGTCCGTCAGAGGCGCTGGTAGTCGACAGGCAAATCAGTCTAGGTGCCGGCCATATTGTTACCGCGGTGTAAATATCTCATCTCGTCTCTAGTCTAATGAGCATCTCTTTGATAAAACCCCACCTGGGATAGGCCTAAAGCGGCGTATAATTGCATGTAAATAGACGGTACCTGCGGCCCAATTTCGGACTGCGATTCTGTCACCACCCAGCGTCACAAACAGCCTAATATTGCTCGAATTCGACGATGGGTAGGTTCAATTAGGGAAAAGTCTTACCTTTACAGCGACATTTGATTGCGACGATATCGTTAACACATATTTCGTGAGGCCGTAAATGATCCTGCAAAAACATCCGCCATTTGCAACAAAGAAATGCAAATGAGGCCGTGTTGTCAGATAGCGATTTATTTTTCCCCATCACTGTTTTCCCATCTCCCCCACCGTCATTTAAATTTCCCCTTGGGGTTCCCCTTTGAAGCGCCTTTTTTTGAATTTGAAAAATAGAATAATTTCTGTAAGTTCCTTCATCGGTTGTCTTCTTTAACAAACTAAAAAAATTGGATGAATAACGTCAACTCTATAATTTAATTGTTTTAGCACTTCGAAGACAATTTTTTTTTTAAATCGATCATAATGAGATTTTATATTTCGCGAATGAATATTCAATTTTTGCTTTTTTTGTTTGCTCACCTATTTTTTTGGAAAGAAAAAAAAAAGTCGGTAAAATATAAATTTAATTAGTAAACCCAGTAAATGAATTTTAGCTTCAATAAAATTGAATCATTTTCAGTGAAGAGACACGCACAAGAATTTTCTATGCAATAAATTTTTTAATCATTATTTACTATTGATTCTTGATAACGATCCTGTACATTTTCAGATTCTGATAATACATGTAGCAAAACGGGCAACATTACAGCACAGTACAAGGAATGGGTAAAGACTAATATTTTATAATACAAAAATTACAACTTTACGTTGCGACTGTTTAATTAGGTTACTACACGTATATGGCACCTCATATAACAAACGCTTGGTTATTTAAAAAAAACGGTGAAAATTGACAAATTATTTGCATTTCTTTTTAAATAAAATAATTTCAGACATTACATGGTTTTTGCTGTGCAATGATCGGGTGAAAAATGTTTTCTTCTTGTTTGTTTTTTTTACTAAAAAAAAAAAATTCATTATTACCAATTCAAGAAATTAGTAAAATTAACTATACTAATTTATTGCTTTGATTGTTTGGTCTGGAGAGATGAATTAAAAGAAAAGATGTTGACTGATCTCAGAGAGTATGATGTCATTTTAGTGAAAATAAGCAAGAATAATGCTTGGAAAACGTTGCCAATAGCCAATGTTTATGCCTAGCAAAGACCCGAAAATTGTTCCGGAGCACAGATGAAAATGAGTTACCTCTATGTTCATAATAATAATAGGCCGATGCGATTTTATTTCGAATATCATTGGTATGCGGGGGCGTTGTAAAATGAACATATCCAGCAGCATGATGCTTCCAGCTGGAAATAAACATTACCAATGCCCCCACATACCAAAGATCTTTGGAAATAAATTTCGATTGGACTTCATTGATTTCTTTTAATTGCAAGGACCCCTGCAAAACGTTCAGAGCCACAATCAAGTTGTTACTATTGAGCGACTCAGCATGAAAATAAATTAAGTTCATTGGGTAGTTTAAAATAAATGAGTTGTGGGTAGTAGAAAACACACGCTAATAAAAGTTAACACGACGTGAACTTCAAAAAGGCGCATCTCGGATAGATATTTCTATATAAAAAAAAACTACTACAACATTTCATAACGCGGAATAGACAACTTCAGTAGACAATACTTGAAACGTAAGTAAAAATTGCCACAAGGCTGTCGAGGCTATACGCTAACGCTTCATGAATCCAGTGTTGGGTTCGTTCCTTTTGAAAAGGAACCAGTTCCAGTTTCCGTTCCTCCGATAGAAAAATATTAAAAAAGGAGGTGTTTGTCAGCAGTGCGACACACGTGATCTACCGTGAATACGTTTCCGTATGAAATAAAAGTCAACAGATTGCATAAAATTAATTTTAAATCAGTGAAATAAAGTCCGATCGTAATCGGAATGTTTGCGGACACAGACCAAAAGTTGTCAACAAATCAAAATCTTGTAATAATTTTTGTTGGCTGCTGCAAAATTGTTCCACTGACGAGACACTTTGGAAAATTGTACTCGTAGAAAATTGAAGGTTATGGCAATCTTTACACAGAAAAGGAACCCCCGTTCCAGGTATCCCAAAAAAAGGAACCAGTTCTCGATCCAGTTCTTCAACAATTAAAAGGAACCAGTTCCTAGGAACGTAACTTTTCCGATCTGTTCCTACCCAACACTGCATGAACCCAGAGATCGGTTTCCATTTCATCATAAATTTGTAGAGGGGAAAACTGCATTGTGGAAGAAAGAAAAAAATAAAAAGCTGGAACGTTCTAAGCGATAATGGTGCTGAAACATGGTCAAGCTGCATAACTTTCCCCAAGCTTTAACATTACGATTGAGGTTAACCGTAAGCGTCGCTGCAGTCAAAACCATTCGTTGACAGTGTGACCGAATGGATATTACATATTGCACTGCGGCACATGCCTGTCTATAACTGGGGGACAAAATGGAATAGCACAGAGACTACAAAGGCACAAACTCAGCTGCGATTCACACCAACAAGCGAATACGCTAGCAATAAGGCAGAACTACTTAATTCAATTACAGATCTAGAAGGATAGATCCTTAAAAATCCTTAAGAAGATAGGAGAGTATAAAAATGTATAACAGAGCCTATTTCTTTGGAAGGCCACCGTCAAAAAAGTAGCTCAAAAACTGGTCAATACATTTCATTCAGAATTAGCTGGAAGTATTTGATGTCAGGTGGGCAACCAAATTGACGATAAACGTCGAGTTGTAAATTAGAGCGAAAATTCAAATGGCAGTGTACTAAATCTCGCGTCTTAGCTAAATTCATTGATGATGTCAAGGTTAGTAGAAAAGACACCAGGTTCGCTTATGCCGGCACTTTTGTGAAATGAGCTTTTGCGCCACCTAGTGGCAACCCCCCCTCCAGATGACGCGTTTTGTATTGTTGGTTTTTGACAACGAACGAGCCGGAGATTTTTCACGTGGGAAATGATATTGGATTGCGCCAGCCAATCACGCAACCCTCCACGTGACGTTACAGAAACTTATTTTTATTTGCCGCCCAAAATTTAATAATGTACCTCGGCTTCTATTCGGATCCGTCATCTCGAGTTAACTTTTAAAACGCATTTCTATAACGTTCCTTTGTACCGTGTGAACGTAAATTTGCCAGCCAATCACGCGACCCCTCCAGATGACGCGCACCAACGAATGATCTACCCTTGCATAAGCGAAACCTAACCTTGGATAACCTTGGAGAAACTTTTTCCTTTTTTATGTGAAGTCTCTAATATATTTACAGGTCCTCTGACGGACCCTGCTGAGATATTTAAAACTGCAACGAGATTTCACAGTAACTTTATTAGAGACTTAACATAAGGAAAAAGTTTCTACCTATTGGTTCGGTATAACTTTGGCTTTTGAAAAATGGTAACAATTCAATTAAAAAATAAAATTTAATGCACGTCAATAAATGAAAATGACATACTTGTCTAGTGAAGGGCAATAAAGTTTAAACGAAAGGAGAAATAAGAGTCCGTAAATGACGAGTAAATAAATGAGGAAATAAAATACTGCAGATTCATCGCGGTCACAGCGATCGAATCGTAGTCACTATAAAAAAAATCCGGCTACTACAGAGTAAAAATAGTCAAAAAAATGTCAATTCTAATTCGACATACAGTTCGTTTTAAAAGAAATTGTTTTCTGTTCATCATTTCATTCGGCAATACTACTCCAAATTTGACTTTAAAAAAGTATGCCCGTTTCTGTAGGAATAAAAAAATATGAATATCAAAATATAAAAACGGTTTAACTAACCATTGAGAAAACTAGCTTGTGCCAAACACTACAAAGTACTGAACGTAACTATCACACCATCAACTGCCGATCATTGATAAAAGGAACTCTGCCATTCTCACTAAAAACTTACATTACCAAATAACGCAAATCTTCACGTAATCTATTCTACCCCAGTCGAAATAGCCAAGCATACTCTACCCCAGCGTGCCTGAGTGGGATGCGTTCAAGCATTGGCTCGCTCGTAGGTGGCAGCCCGTAACTACCCCCGTACCGGTGTTATCGAATGGTTCACGCCGGAGTCATGTCATAATGTCCCGGGAAAAATGGCCAGAGACGAAATGGCTATGGGAACGAAATGGCACGGTGACGAAATGTCGAGAGGGTATTTTAAAATTGTTCAAAACTGGCTTTAGCAATTTATTTAGATGATTAAATTACTTTCAATTACGATAAATACTTGCATGAGTGATAAATTATTTATAAAACCGCACACAACACACAAAATCACACATTTCGTGTTCAGATCACATTTTTGAACGATTTTAAAATAAGCTTTCACTAGATAAATATAGTATCGTAGAAGTAAATCAACGATGGTAGGATGAAAGTTCGTCGAAGTTTGTGATCTCGTTCGTCTTCAAATCACGCGGTCTCGTGATTAACATTTTATTATTTTTTAAGCTTTCACTATTTCGTCCCAGCGCCATTTCGTTCCCCGCGCCATTTGGTCCCTGCGTCATTTCGTCACTGCGCTATTTAATCCCTGCGACATTGTGTTCGATGTCATTGTGGCTTGCGTCATTGTGGCTTGTGCTATTTAGACGTGAGGCCCATGCTACATCCACACTCATCTCAAAAAGTGCTCAAGGACTTCAAATGCGCAGTCACGGGTGTGTTGGGCTATCGACCACGCTATCTGCACTTCAGGACAGCGCCTGCGATCTCAAAAGCCCAAGGTGCCCCCCCCCCATCGAGCACGATTCAAATCTATCGACTACGCTCGAGCAAAACATCACTTTAACAAGGGAATTTGCTAGGGGTATCGACGAACCATTCGTTATGCCACCACGCCGCTCACCGGCTACGGTGACCACCGCCTCCGCAGCGACGATTCTCCACGCAGAGACGTCCCGAACACCTCCGATGAATGGAAGACAAGGAACTACTTCGCATCCTTCACACCTTCATTTCCCAGAAGATGGCGTAAGCATCGTTCGTATTAAGAACCGGATTAGACTGAGGTCCGTCCTTCCCCTTACCGCCGCCACCACCCTTACTCATCCGCCGCAGATCCACATAACCCCGTCCACCAATCAAAGTCAGCACCGATCGAGGAGGCGGCTGACCCGCGGGCGCCGCCACCTTCTCTACCGGCACCGCGGGGGCGGCCTCACTCTTGTTCACAGTTGTGGGGCCCTCGCGGAACGACACCGATCGCATGGCCCCCGTTTCCGGTGGCCCTGCTCCGCAGGGATACTCTGGTAGTTCCGCCAGGGATTGTGAGCCCGAGCCACCATCCTCCGAGCTGGAATTGAACTCGCAGTTGAACTCGTGGTGGAGGCCGCCACCGCCGCCCAGGTTGGCCAGGTCCAAACTGCGCGGTCGGCCCGAGTTGAGCCGCACGCGGCGGTCGAGGGTGCCCACCAGGCTGGGGATGAGGTCGGGGTTGCTGCGACGGAGGTCGTCCTCGGTGGGGTGCTCCAGTTCGCCGCTGCCGCCCTCCCGTACGTTGAGGAGGTTACCGTAGAGGCCGTAGACGTTGCAGTCGTTGTCGTCGCCGGGGGCGGCGCGGGGGGGCTTCCAGCTGCGGGGGAGCGTCTTGGCCATGCCCAGGTGACCGGCCGGTCCGTCGCCTGCAGGTGGAAAGAGACAAGAGAGGATTACGACTATGAGACTCGATTTACAACTGGTGTTTCAGGTATAGAACCGCTGTTCTACACCTGACTTTTCCTGATCAAAATATTAAAAAAATTCCCAGATTTTTCTTGATGAAATTAAAATCGTCATTTCGTAACGAGTGCCCAACCCGGGAATCGAACCCGGGGCCTTCGCACCACAGCTAGTCGCATATGAATATGGGCAAGGAAAGAGCAAGGCTGCCATAATTTTACTTTGTACTAGTGTTCATAAATTTAAATGCAAAAAATTCACAATTTTTTTTACATAATTTTCAAATTTTAAACAATTTTCGCCTACTTTCCCAGACAAAGTACCAAACTTCATTTTTAGTGTGGGTATAAAAGTAATTGAGACGATCCTCGTTACTTATCAACAAAAGCTAGACGTTACAGTTACAGTTACTTAAAAAAATAACCAAACCGTTTCAAAATAATTCAAAAATGAAAGTAACGTCCCGTTTTCTGACGTTACTTCCCCAACACTGTCTATTTCACACGCGCGTTCCATAATTACCTCTGGGTGCCACCCTGGCAGACCGAAACGGCTGCGAGTAACCAGCCACCGCATTCGGGTGGTGATACCCTGGTCCCACCGGCTCCTTGGCCGCCTCGGCGTTGGCATCATCGGCCGGTGTCCCCGTGGTCACCGGCTGGGGTGCCACCGGCACGGCCGGCGTCTGCAGCACCAGGATCATGGAAACGGGTCCCACGTTGGCGTGGTAGGACATGTTGGCTCGCCGTCCCAGGATGGGCATGCCCTGCAGACGGGGCAGGGGGATGGATAGGGACACGCCCACATTGGTGCCGATCCACAGAAGGCCCAGGGAGGTGGACAAGGTGGTCACGCAGTAGCAGCGCGGCGTGTGGGGACGGTTTTGTTCTGAATGAGGGAAAAAAATGAAGCAAAGTAGATACTATAGATAAATAGATTTACTTGAGAGCGTATTATCGCGTAACAAGGTTCATAATGAAAAATGGTTATAAGTTATAATAATAATTTGTTACTTCAACGGCTCCTAACGAACTATTTTTGGTTATAAGTTACCCCGACTCAATGACTGATCAAAATTTTCCTTGGCTCTCCCCAACCAAATACCAAAAATTTGTTGCAACTTTCCTAGACCAAAATAAAAAATTTCCCTGACCTCAAGTATAAATTATAGTAGGAAGACTTTTACCCTAGCCAAAAAGATCACAGTTTTCTTTAACACGATGTAAAAAAATATATATATAAAATGCAAATTTAAAAACTACAATTTTGTTCAAAACTTTCCCCGACATCTAGTTTTGGGCGATTTTTCCTGACTTCCCTTGACCAGTTCCCTTCATTTTTCTGGCTTTTCCTGACTCGACAGCTAAGTGTTACTGAATCCCAGAACCCGGCGAAAACAATTGGTGTTATTTGAAAGCTAAAACGAAATTTCTCAGGACATTAGAAAAATTAGATAGCTTGGTATTTTCAGAACGCCAGATGAAAATTACAGACACTAATCAGCCCATACTAGTCCTTTATCGTTCTATCTGATTTCTTAAGTACGCTCGTAACGTAAAAACAATTCAACTTGACAAATAAATAAGAAACGAACAGAGTGAATGGTTTAAAATGGCAATTACCAAAAACCACGAAACCCGCAATCCATTACACGATCTGACTTTCCACTGGCTACAAACTAACGAAATAAAATACATAAATAATTCACTCAATTCTCACCTGCCAGAACTCTTCGTATACTCGACGTAATATTGATGTCTTGAAGATGCTGGAAAGTCTCCGCGTGGTAGAGACATACCAGGGGCGTGTTTCGAAGGTTCAACCACAATCCAATGCCAGAGTGAGCCATGGTGTACACACTGCCCATGTGATCGTGCTGAACCGAATGGTTGTGCTGGAAACGAAAGGGAGAATTATCAACCAATCACAAAGCGTAAAAACCCACGAAAACAGAAATTGAAATCAGTTTGACCCATTGTGTTGAACAATAAACGTTATATTTTAAGAATGCGTTTTTTTATTTTTTTGTTATCAAATTGTTCTACGTGTCGTCTCTGGACCCCGACCCTCAATCCCCAGACACCTGTGTTTTTCTTGGCAGAATACAAAGGTGTTTTGCCATTGCCTTCCTTATTTTTGAATTACTTCACATGACAAAAGTACTCACAATGACTTTGGCAGTGGCCGCGTTTAGAACGCAAACTTTGTGACCGGAAGCGCAGAACATGGAAGAATTGACGGGCAGCAAACACGTAACGGGGTCAGACCCCAGTGTCACGATCGTGTAGTCCTTCATTTGCCAATATCCCCCTAAGAAGGCAAAAATATATTGATCACTGACGATACAAAAGCGATAAAATTTCTTTGAGAAAACAAAAAAAGTATGGTGTAAAACAAATTCCTTAAAAAGTATGCAAGAAAAAGTCTACCAAAGCAAAATAAGCTGCGTGGATGAGCGTAAAAATCGGATAAAGCAGGCTTGAAGTAAGCTATAGACCAAAGCATGATGAACGCTGCAGCGAACAAGTGGAAGATCCGGCTAAATGCTTGTGTTGCATCCGGCGGTGGATATTTTGAGTAAAATTTGAATATAGTAGGAATAGGCAAAATTTAGGTTAACATTTTAGCAACATTTGTGCAAAGTTTTATAAAAATCGGATGATCTAGATCATCAAAGCTTTGACAGAGTCATTCATAAATATAAAAAGGTTATGGATTTTTGCGCCTCACGGTGTAGAGTATGGCATAAGTGAATTTTTTCGAGGAGACTTTGCCGGCTGCATAACATGTACACGTATAAATAAATAAATAAATAAAAAAACATGGGAGATGGCCTACCAACGTTAGCGCCAATCAACCTACTGTTGTTCTGGTAGAAAATGGCCACCGTGCCATTGGCCAGAGCGACGTACACCTGCCCCAGGTGATACTTAATGTGCAGCACGGAAGCGGTCATCTGAGCGCTACCAATTTCTTGGTAGTGCTCGGCGTCCGATCCACAATACACCAGTATCCTAAACGAGAACATAAACAAATAAATGTCAAAAAAAAAAACTTCGCCTGGGACACAATGTTTATTTCAGCATAGACATGAGCGTAAAATTTATTTTATCGATCCCGAAACAAAAGCTGACAACAAAATATAATCAGTACACACTGAATTCGATCCCGGGACATCTGAATCCAATAACTGACACCATAACCATTCCACCACTTCAAATTTTTAGAAATTTAAGTATTTTTTTGAATAAAGTACCCTACTATAACGAATTTTAAAATTTTGACGGATCCTCGATCGTATAAATGTGATACCGTCAGTATTATTTTCTTACCCGCGGTTCGGAAAATGGATACTCGCAAATGGAACCGCTGGAGTGAAGGGGTCGGCGTCAAAGTGAGTAATCACGAGAAGGCCGAGAACCTGGATAAAGGCCGAGCGGACAAACGATACGGCGGCCAAACTTCTGGACTCACCGTGAAAGTTGCTGCAATGGTCGCGGACAAAGGAATGTAGAAATACCGCGGTCGGGCGCACGCTCGTTTGTGTGTGTGTGTGTGGCTGAGTCGAATCGGAACAATTAAAACGTTTTGTTTGAACAACTTCGCGCGAGTTATGGTTTCTTCTCTCACTGGTGGATTGGTGAAACATTTACGCAAATTCTGCATGTCTGTGGCCGGAAGTGAAGAGTGAAGCGAGCATTTGTGGTCAAGAAAGAAGAATTCGAACGGCGTCAAAGTGAGTGAGCGAGGAAGACCGCGAACTGGTAAGCAAGCTGGGCGGATTGACGATAAGGCTTTCTCTCACGTCTGAACAATTCCTTCTCTCGGTTTGCCGGAACAGTTGTAGTTTTACTCGAATTCCACATGGGGAATATAATGCGCATCCGTGGTCAAGAAGTGCTATCACCGATCTGGACTTTGGACCTGCGTGTGCAAGAGTGGCCTGTTCTTTACCGCCGGACTACTGTACAGGACTAGTGGTGATCCAGCAAGTTTTCTACACCGTCAGGCCACTGTTCAGTACGGGGGGCGACCCGTCAACCTGTCCAACACCGTCAGACTTCTGTATGGGGCTGGGGATGACCCAGCAACCTGTCCGGCACTGTAAGACTCCTGTCCAGGACTGGGGTTGACCCAGCAACATGTCCTGCACCGCCGGACTACTGTACAGAGGTGGGGGCGACCCAGCAACTTGTCCAGCACCGTCGGACTCCTGTCCAGGACTAGGGTCGACACAGCAATGTGTCCTGCATCGTTGGACTACTGTACGGAGGTGGGGGCGACCCAGCTATCTGTCCAGCACCGTCAGATTCCTGTCCAGGACTGGGGTCGACCCAGCAACATGTCCTGCACCTCCGGACTGCTGTACAGAGGTGGGGGCGACCCAGCAACTTGTCCAGCACCGTCAGACTCCTGTTGCAAGTGTCTTTGATGGGGCAGTCCACCCCGCCCACCACCATGGGCAGTGCGAGTGGAGGGGGCAACCGCCAGCAGCAGAGGTGGCGGGCCGACCACCAATGCCACCAGCAACAACAGCAGCAGGTGGGCAATGACCTGCCCGCATCTATCACCACATCTACCACCAGAACCAGCGGTGGACCTGGCCGTCCCCCACCAGCAACAGAAAGTGGGAGAGGCCACCAGCAGCAACCTTCCGGCGGGGCAGCTGCTGTGTGCCACCAACTGCCACCACCACCGCCGGTCTACTGGGTGGGACTGGTGGTCCGCCATCGCCGCCCACTGCCACCAGCAACAACAGCAGCAGAGGGGGAGGCGACCACCACCAGCAGCAGCAGAGGTGGCAGGCCAACCACCACCCCCGCCAGCAGCAGCAGGGGGTGGCAGGCCGACCACCACCACCAGCAGCAGCAGAGGTGGCAGGCTGGCCACCACCACCAGCATCAGCAGCAGAGGTGGCAGGCCGACCACCACCGCCACCAGAAACAACAGCAGCAGAGGGAGGCGCCCACCACCACCAGCAGCAGAAGAGGTGGCAGGCCGACCACCGCCTCCAGCAACAGCAGCAGCAGATGGGGGCGACCACCAGCAGCAACCCCTGACAACAGCAGGCTGCTCAAGTTAACTGTTGGGGCAACTGCAGGACAATTATTCCGTGGCGAATATTATTATTATTATTAATTTTGTTAATAATCGTTTCGCTCGATAGGCAATGATTTTTTTTTAAGTCTGAGCCAGCGTGATTTTCTTAACGAGCGGGTATGGTAGTGGCGTCATTTACTTTCTATTCGTGCTTATTATTAAGTATTCTATTCATTCTCCTCATTGAGAGGAGTGTAGACCAGTATGGGACTTGACGTGTGACTGAGCCAGCGTGATTCTTATTTTATTTTATTTTTTTAATTCTTAACGTAATGGGTGGAAGGAATATATCTTCCAGAAAAATAATTTTAATTCATGCACGCGAATGACGATTAATATTGGAACAGGTGAATTTATTTAATAGTTCATACCGGTAGTTCATTGGCTAAGTGTTTACCCCGTAAGCCTGGTAATTAATTGACTGAATTGTTGGTTGTTGTATTGATTGCCCCTATATAATTGATGAGAGTTTATTTTTGTCTCGCGTGGTGGGATTTTTTTTTTTTTTACTATTTTAGTATGTATATAATTAATGACGAGCTGGAGAGGGGGATTACTGGTCGCCTTCTCCAGGCAGAGAATTTTAAGGGTCGTGGAGGATGCCTGGGAGGTTGGTCGCGGGTAGGTAGTGCTGACCTGGATGAGTGACCGAATGTATATGAATGTCCGCGCGGTTGGAGAAATGAATGGGAGGGGATCAGGAGATGGGCCGCGGACGATCTGATGCTGCGGGTAGGACGCGAGGGTGGGGACGAGGGGGCGGATAAGGTTCCAATAGAAACGGTATATCATATAAGGTTATGGGGTTAAAAAAAACTCTATAGGTAAAGTATACCTTATAAGACTCTTCTATTGTGATTTACAGTATATGATCCCATTGGATTCACATAGGAATCTTATAAGGGTGTATAGGAGTATTTCTGCAAAGAATACGACGTCTATGACAGAAGATTTCAACATTAACGAATGGAGAACCCATGGGCTTAAGCAATCGAATTCTAAAAACATCAGTGTATTACGTCGACGAGCTAGAACGTCTCTGAGTTTAAACCAATGTTCCCCCACTCGAGTTAGATAAGGGTTGTTCAAGGAGAGTGGCGCCAAATATTACCGGCAACATCACGCTCGTCAGGCCGTTCATATCCTTACGTTATCCCGCGAACAATGAGCGATTTCTCGGCACGTGGCCAAGACAAGCCCCTCCATACTATTGGAACAACTCCACCACAACACAAAGTGCCGTAATTGGATTAGCGCTTCGCCTCCCAGAGCGGCCGACCACACGCGCCATATACCATATAGGCTACGGCATTTTTCATTTCCGCGAGTGGGGTTTCGTGGAAAACCGATCCACGGTCCCGACCACTAATTTCGGTACTAGTACCATCTATTTGAGCGGTCCGCATGGCTTGAGCATATATGCACATTTGTATTAAAAGGGCCATGCGTGTCATTGCCAATTACCGTTTAGCAATTGAACAGTAATGAGCGGGTTAAGCCGGCTCGTTACAGACGCGTGATACGGACGATCAAGGGCACGCATAGACTGACAGGGGGCGTGGTTTTCTTGACACGCTACGGCGCAATCGGTAGTTTTTTGCACAATCTATAGTGTTGCTAACGGTGAATTGGAATTTTGTGGATAAGCAGGTCTCTAATAGAAAAAATAATAAAATCATAAATTCAAAAATAATAAAATAAAAAAATAAATAAAAAAATTCCCCTAGCAGATATCCCAAAATTTTCATGAGACAAAATTTCGTATCTTTCAAAGGAAGTAAAGCCGTGAGACTCGTGCCAGTACGCTATCAGGTACACGTTAAAGATCTCTACCAAGGTCATCACTACCTACCAAGGTCAAAAAAATCATTTGTATGGAGAGGCATTTTACCAGAACACAATCAACATGGTACTGCTATAAACCTTCGTTAAATAGCATTTCTTATAAAGGGGCACATTTTCAACAGAAACCCGGGATCGAACTACGAAGGCACGAGCCGGGAATCGAACCCGGGATCGCCGCACCACATGCGGGTGCTCAACCCTTTGGTTTACCACGACCGCATAATAGAGATTATATGATATTTAGATTTTCGATGATAGTAAGACTCTGGACATTCTCTTTGATGTGGTATGGAGCTTGCTAACATATTCGTCTCAAAAGCTATCCAGGGAGACGATCTGATACGTTTGCACAGACCCTTGTCGTGTTCCTAAAATCGCACAATGACGAGTTTTATAGCTTTATTTCCATTTATTTCGAAGGATGACGTGCGTACAAATTTCGCACGCCAGTTCTTGAAAAAATTCCAAAGGTCTCTGTCGTCGGGAGTTGAACCTGCGCCACGGGATTAATAGGCCAACACGTTAACCACTACACCGCACGACACCTCAGGCGCACGCTCCGAACGCACGTAAAGTTCTAAACTGTCCCTGAAGTCTAGTAAAGACGGCGACCTTGGAGACAGTTTGGCCTATTTCGCAAATCGTCCCTATTTTTACAGCTTCAGGCCATAAGAGACGGGTAATAAGACGAGCTACCTCATTTTAATGGCACCCTGTACACGTGTGTGACGTCGCAGACAGACTTTCAGGTAAACCGACACAATTGAAATCGATAATGCTTTTACATTATCGCTCGTCTTTCTGTTTGCAGATGGAAGGAGGGTGGGGGAAAGCGAACGAGGCGGGCAGCCCGCAGTATTGGGTTTGTTTCTTTTAAAAAGGAACCCGTTCCCGTTCCTGTTCTTCCTAAGGAAAAAGGAACCCGTTCCAGTTACTACAGAATTTTTATCATTATTATTATTTATTGGCAAATTAAAAGTACATAGTGATACATAATTTGTCATCACCCCATTACGGGGGAATTCAGCCACCCCT
The DNA here is from genome assembly GCA_033995665.1 of Melogona broelemanni. Lineage (NCBI taxonomy): Eukaryota > Metazoa > Arthropoda > Diplopoda > Chordeumatida > Chordeumatidae > Melogona > Melogona broelemanni. Next base: position 1,206 of record JAUJYS010001804.1, on the reverse strand, counting down.
TAGCTGCATCGAAATGCTGGCTATGAGGGGTGGGAACCGTTTCTAGTTCCTTTTTAAAAAAAACCTGGAACTTGAAGACAAAAAAACGAAAATATCACTCTATGAGCGGATGAAAATACATTATTTAAATTCCATTTATCCCAACAATTCCATTAGTAAATGGGATTTTTATCCCTCGAGCTTTGAATAAGAACGTAATCAATTCTTCAAAATATTTAAATATTTTTTATAAAACATGAGCATGATCGGGTTGTACAGGGTTCAATTCCCGGCGCAGGATCTTCTTTATTCAAGCTTGGGGGTACTGATGAAAATGTGTCCCTCACATATTGCCGTTGCGACACGAGTGGTACAAGATATCCTCGAGTGATATTCTCCACAGTGATAAGGAATATAAATAAATGATAGGTAGTGTAATTTTTATTATTTAAATATTAATTAACTGTCTTGCCAAATAACGTACTTGTAACGTACGTTGCTTGTAAAATAACGTACATGAAAATAGGAACGGAACCGTTCAAAGCGTTCCTTCGTAGGAAAAGGAACCTAAACGTTCCACAGTTCCTCAGAAAAAGATAGGGGTTCATAGGAACGGAACTTTTCCGTTCCGTTCCTACCCCAACATCGCCGAGGGGCGAATCACTCCAAAAAATATTTACGGGTACGCCCAACTGGAACTGGCACCGGAACGGTTCGGGTCGGCTCCCGACTGCCTATCCGATTTGGTCGTTGTACGAATAACAACCGGACTAAATTCGGGTTGACGTCTCCCGGCGTATTCGCACTCTTGAGAGTGACAGCGAATTTTCTTTGACAATCGGCTATGACAGGGATGGCTAAATGGTAGAACGCGCCCAGAAACTAAAATTTAATTGGTGTCGCCGAACGATTTTTTAGATTTTGTCTACATGCAACGACTAATGAGTGTAAATTCAAACATTATTAAGTCCGATTCGCTCAATCCACTTATTGCGATTTTGCAATAGAACAAGCATAATCTTTGACCTATTTGATGAAATCATTACTGCTTGAGTCGTTATTTGTCTCTTCAAAATCGAGCTCGAATTATTGCATAAAATTGCCCCTTAAGACGCTATTTCACTAGGCGAATAATCGCGGCGAATGCAGATGAAGCGCGCAAATTGCAGCAAGAGTACAGCAACTAGGCGGCACTGCACGTGAGCTGCGAATGCATTCGCGGCGAAT
>JAUJYS010001803.1:0-16294 GCA_033995665.1 Melogona broelemanni | reverse complement strand
AAAGGCGGGGGGGGGGGGGGAAGGATTCGGTTGCGACGGGAGACGATCAGAGACGTCGCTGGTGGTGTCAATGCATCCCTTCAGTGGAAATGAGTAGACGAGAGAGAGAGAGAGCTCGCGGTTCACGTGCTGAACCCGAACCCCAAGTCAGTTTTCTCTGCGTCTGGGCGGCGTTGCAAAAATGGCAAGAGAAATTGCGTTTTCTGGTCCGGAACAACGATACGTATGGATACAAAGCGCGCTCACACAGGGTGAGGAGAGGGATTGGGAACGCGGGAGAGAGAGACCGACTCGGCACGTGCGGATGAAAAAAAAAACAGTGGGAGAAAAATACCAATCGATGTCGTTGCGATGGAGCAGTTCGTTCCACTGGGTTCGTTCCGTGTGGGCTCGTTCTAGCGTGTCCGAAAACGTGCGTGTTCGTCATCAAGGCGTTAAATGCTGGGCGAGGGAGGTAAGGGTGGGGAAAAGGGAAACTATAACGGATGAGGAACGCTCTTGAGCGTACGTTCCGTTCCCTCCTGCAGACGCACTCAAACTGGAGGCGGACACCGCGATCCACTACTGCGAGCACATTGAGGGTTGAGTGGCGAGCACTGAGGAGAACGTAGGATGGCTGTGGGGGATGGCAGGGCGATGGTGGGGGGAGAAAGAGGTAGGGTGCCAAAGAGGAATGCGTGTTTCTCCCCTCCACAGATCAAGTTTTTTTCTTATATTTTTACTGCCCAACTCAGTAGCTTCAAGGCTGCGCACCGGAGTGAGCAGACAGACGGCGCTCGCTCATAGTAACGAGCGGTTGAGGTGAATCAAGAAAGCACACCCTACCTATTCTACAGCTGTTCTGCTCAGCTCACTTCAATATCGCGTTAAAATCAATATGCGAACCCGCTTGAAACAATCAATTGACAAACTACATTTTTAAATTAAAAAAAATCAATGCTTTAAAATGGGCTGCAAGTAATAAAGGCAGCTAAACCGACCGAAAATAACTAATGACAAATTGCACGGCTAACGTAACTAAAATGTATATTTTCATCAAAATTAATGAAAAATATATCGATTCTATTTTTTTTTTAATTAATTGGTATTATTAAAAAAAACTGTGCTCCCTACGCTCAAACACACACAGTCACACACCTCCAGTTTCAACTTTCTGACAATTGCACGTACTAGACAAACCTTTATATTTCCTTTAACGGATCTGTCACTTTTCTCATAGAAAAATACTCAAAAGACAACAAACGGGCAAACGGTAATACTTGATCGTATTGGGATAGTGAGGGAGGACAACTTAACGCACACAATCGACTGATTCTCCGGAAATGCGTGCATCTTGTAGCTTTTTTTTTGCTTGTGGGACGACGGCTCAGACTCAGACGTCGAGCGCAGATATGGAGCTTCCCGCCAAATTTATTTTCCTTCCCCCTTCAAACCCCCTTCAAATGAAATGGCTGCAGCAGTGCTCGCTGCTCGAAAAAAAAAAAAAAACAGTCGACAGTGCCAGAATTCAAGCGACCCGTGGAAAACCGGCTTCATACGTTTCACGGGTGAGACATTTTTATCAGTTCACCCCTGTCACGGAATATTATTGTTGTCATAGGACCTGGCGACTGACTGGTTCAACATCCGAAACTGTTGATTCCGGACTGCAGTGTACATTCAAGTTGACAATTTACGATAACAGGGCACAATCGGGAGTAATTTCGGTTTCGCAGAAATGTCGGTTTGGCAATTGTCATGAAATGGAGGATCAACGCTATTAAAGTAGAGTACATGGCTGCGTGGCCCTCCGCCGTACGTGATGGCACCCCCCCATCGCATACACGCAGGGACAGGCGCTTGACAATGTCATATACATTGATATACGAGTACATACACATTCACAACGCGCGTTCACGTACGTGTTGTCCTCCTGAGACACGGATCCGAGAAATAGTTATTTTTTACTGAATTGATTTCTATTTTGGATAGACATCTCTACACATACTGTACGTGTATAACTTATTTTTGCTGCATTTAATTTTTTTTTTTTCTTCTGATTTCTGCTGAATGTTCAAAAAATCGAAATTAGTGGTTCTATTCAGTCATCCCCTAACATCAACGACCCCCGACGGCCAAAATTACCATTCCACTTTATTTTCATCGCTACCGGAACGGTAAACCACCGAAATATGTTACCCATTCTGTTAAGCTCAAAGACGCTTTTTTTGTCGTCGGCTTTCTAAAAAATAATCCTGCCGACAATTCAATTCTTTTTTTTTTTTTGTTAAATTAAAGGACCCATTTCCCAAAAGATATCCAAATCCAAATATTTCTAAAATATTTATATATATTCCAAAATATTTATATATATTCCAAAATATTTCCAATATATCCAAATATTTTTCTTCTGAAATTCAATCGGCAAATCTAATTAAAATAGGTCCGGTAACATTCCCCATAGGAAGCCCAATAAACTTCAGAAAATGTGATGGATTCTAATGCGATATATTTGTCAGCGACACATGGCCCAAAGAGTGGAAAGATGCCGCAAAAACTGTTCCAAAAAAAAATAAATAATAATAATAATAATAAAATAGTGGGCTAGCGTCGAAAAATTCGTTTCATATGTTGCATGGTTGGCATGGAGTAATGGTGCGAACCGCTAGGGTGCCTAGTGAGAGATCTGTGAAGAGAGCTCGCGAATATAAAAGGGGGAAGTACTACAGCTCTACACTGTTTCTGTATTGCATGCATGCAAGCGTCTCGTAGTGATGATGGGATGTTACCATGGCAACCTAAAATCTCCTGCATCTCTCTTTCTCTCGGAACATCTACAGTCTTCCCCCCATTCCTCCTTCGATATTGCAATCCTAACTGGATCTAGCGGGGAGAGGGTCGAGGGAATGGGCGAGACGCACCAAACGAATGCTGAGAAAGCAAACACGAACGAAAAATCTCCGGGGGCCGGTAGTCCTCGGTAATCAGCGCGCGAATTTTGCTGGAGCGCATCGGATAAAATGTTCCCATTTTCCGCGTGTCTAGTGCCCCCCTACCGAGAGCGCATGTTCCCATCGAGGCATCGACGTATCGTCAACGTTTTCCGGGAACAAACGACTTCCTGGTTTCCCTTAGACCGACAACAGTTAAATTTAATGCGGGTTGTTGGGCAAGCGATAACTGAATGTGTTTCGATCTTTGGTGAAAAGTATTATGATTTTATTTTTATTTTTTATTGTCAAATTGCACAAAGGCAACACGTTGAAAGGATGACGCGATTAGATAGATCCATTCAATGATTCAAATGATAGTTATTTAAACTGCATTTCGTCATTGATGAAATATTTGAAAATTGTGTTTAAATGGAGAACTTCCATTTTTATTTTTTAATACTATTTTAGACATTTTATTTTTTCCTTAATCTGTCAAGTAAATGTATTTAGGGCGTAAAGGTTATTTACGAACATTGGGATGTCATGACTTTTTAGTATTCGAATAAAATCTTAATTCAAAACGAACATAATACCATTCATTGTGTCTACTGTTGGACCCACCACTGATGACGTGATTTCCAGTTCATGCTTGGCAAGGCGAACTTCAACTTGGTGCCAACAGAACTCCAGGGAATGGGAGATGTTTCAAAATTCCCTGCTGTGGAATCCGCCATCTGAACGGAAGGCATTGTACACGCGAATATTGCCTTTTTATTTTTATTACGACTGACGCAGTCAGGAATTGAAGCTGTGTTGGTGCAGATCTCAGCAGGATACAAACACTGTACAGTGTGATGGAGGCGGTCTTCCGATGTTCAGTGGCAAGCGGAAAGAGGGGATGTAGACTGTGACGTCCGAACATTTCACGTTCGGTGACAATCACATATCGTCCTGAGACCCCCCGAGTATTTGATACCGTGCACATTCAGTCGGATCGAAAACGGCAACGCTCATACCGTACACGTTGCGAAGAAAACCCAAGTGATCGATCGTTAAAGCATCGATAAATCGATGGGGACTAGACGACGTAAGTGTTTATCGATTTTCGGACTTTCCAAACACTTAAACTGCCAATTCTAATGAGAGATGTTGCACAATTTCGAACGCATTTTTTCCCTCGATTTTGTTTTCTGTTCAAGGATTATTTTTTCGTGAAGTTGCCCCAACAACTCAAAGAGAACGTGGCCATGGTCTCAGTAGGACAGACAAAGAAAACCCATACCATTTTCTGCAGTGACTGCACGTACATCTCTAGAACAAAACCACAAGCTTGCCGAGACATAAATTTATAGAAGCCGGTGAGGGAAAAAAATATATATAAAAAAAAGTATCACTGCGTGGCTTCTGAACTGACAAACCACAAATCAAAAACGCAATGCAGGCATGTGGTCCATTTATACTGTTTATATGTTGTGTTTCGAATTCATAGGTTGCCGATTTTTTTATATATTCCGCTAGACTCTCCTCGCCGATTGCATATCCATGGTTATGTATGGAGGCCGACAAATCATGTGTGTGGCACACAAAGGTACAATTTATGGGCCAGTGATGCTGAGAAGGAAGAAACGACTGGACCATATAATACATGCACATGTATCCGCTACATGTTATGCATTGGCGGTTTTTAGAACTTCCCCTGTGTGACCAGATATACAAAATTGAAAAGTTGTTAAAACCATAAATAAAATCAACATTTTCGCAACATTTGACAGTATTTATATTATTTTGACACACATCACTATTACCAGACGTCTGTATAATATAATGTTTTATAGAATTGGAAAATATTTAACACAAATGTTATATTGCTCTACACAGAGTATACTTGAAAGGCAACCAAAGTGTGAGTGTACCAAAATTACCTTTTATCCAATTCCGAATATTCCGGAAATGTGTTTTGTTAAAGACACGTCAAGTAATTTTGAACTCGAAACTTGTTCACCGCAGCATGATCAGCTAGGTAGTGGAAACCAGTCCTAGACATGGTTAAAATACGACAACCAATTATATGTGGCGCTCCATTTAATTATAAGGCCATCGCAGGTTGTGTTTCAAACTAATTTGTGCGGTCCAGCCACAATTGTCGCTTTGGCTAAATAATGTGACCAATAAAGCGGCATATTTAGGTCGTCATACTCGTTCGTTTATCGCTTTGTTTCATGCGCTCGTCCAGACGTCCTCTACAAATACATGTATAGTGATATAGGTTTCCCATAAATATCAGTGACGTAACAAGATACCGCGGCCCGCACGGGTCAATGGCTGACAAAAAGACAACAGTCGAGTGTTAAGGAGGGGCGACACTTTTTAAACAAAAGTATTTCTCGATATCGCAAATTCACTGGTATCTAAGCACAACAGTTTCATCATCGATAATATTTTGACAAATCTGACAATATAGCGATACGGTTTGAAGATACGAAATAATCGTGCATCAAATACGATCAAATACATTTCATGCGCAGAGAATTTGTGGTAAAGTAAATCTGCAAATACGTTGATGTATGATTTGCAGAGATATGATTTGATTCAAATTATTTCGGATTCAACTTCGGTTATAAAAAAAGTAAAGCAAAGTTGGGCGTTGAAACAAACTTGCCTTGTGAATTTTATTTTTTAAGGCATTTTAGGCGTCTAATTTTTCCTACAACGTTGTAGCTATCGCATTGTAGGCGTTCAGCTACAAACGAGAGTGCAACGTGTCTGTTTAGTGTGCGCTACGAAACCTCGATTTTCGTTCAATTAACTCAATGATCTGGCTGGGGAACACATTTGGGAATATTCAACAAAACACTTCCGTGAGCTCCCACGGCTGACACGACCAGTAAATAGCATGCGATTTTCTCTCCCAATGTATCTGACTCGACAATATTTAGTGGGAACCTGTTTTTCTCTTTTCTTTATTTTTTGTTTCTTTACACCAAGGCGTGCTAGATCGGTGGAAAGCGCGAGCACGAGACTTGAATACATAGGCGCGGGTGGGTGGGCTAGCCAACCGGCCCACACATCAGGCTCCCGCGAATACCTATACCGATCGGTCATTCACCCGCGAAATATCTTGGAGAAAGTGTGCGCCCATATAACCATCAATTAAGTGTGGCAACTACGATTTTCTTTCAGTCTCTCCCTCCTCACTGATCGTCTGTTTCCGCCATAAAAAGCTGTCGTTGTCCCATGAAAAACAAAAAAATTGAAGTCCACTTTCGCTTGGCCCACTCAAAAAAAAAAAGTGAAGACGGGCATTTTCCATATAGCGGCATAAACCAAGAATTATTTTCCATTAAATGATTATGTCATGGTATTTATGACTAGAACGTTGTGGTCGAAACGTTCAACAGGTTATAAGATACGAACTATCGGCTGTAACTATTGCGATTCCCTTTCCCTCAGGCTTCTTTCGCTTGGTTTGGAGAAGTTCTCCAAGCTTTGACAGTTTAAATAAAATGTTGCTATTATTTTTTCTTGCTAGAATATTAAAATTGTCGTCGTTCATCAAACACAGAATCAGACGCAGATCAGGCGCATAACCCCCGGGATCTCAACAACACCACAAGAGCCAATTGCATCGCAGCATTGGTCCATGCCGCAATGTTATAACGTAGGATAGCAGAGCCACCTAGCGATTAAATTGACCCGTCTAGCTCAGTGGGTAGGGCAACAGATCGCTGAGCGGGTGGTACCAGGTTCGATTCCCGGCGCAGGTTCTCGTTTATTCGATCCAGGGGTACTGGTGAAAATGTTCCCTTCACATATTGCCTAAGCAACACGAAAGGTACAGTACGAAAGGTACAGAATCTTCTGCAGTGTTATTCACTCAATAAGAGGAATTTCCCCACCAAAAAAAAAAAGTCGAAACGCGCGAGTTTCTCCTGTCATTGATTCTCGTTCACGATTGCAATTCAAAAAAATTCGATCGGCCTGGGTTGACAGCACCGAATGGTGGTGGATTCAACGCGCACGAGTCACGTGACTCATGTCAGTTTAAATGAGTTATTATTGTTCCTCGTGACAGTCCGCATATTGCGCGAGCGTGTGCAATTAGGCCTACCAGTTTTTGTGGAACAAGCTCGTAGCTCGCCATTCAGAACGTGTGCGACGACCGGGGAGTTCGGATGACTATCGGGGAGCACTGGTGGCAAGTGATGGATCGGATAGGAGAAAGAGAAGCTTAGCGGTGTGTGCTGGGTGGAATGGGGGGGGGGCTGCTCTGGATGGATAAGCTACGGATCAATAGAGAGGTAGCACTGCTACGTAAAACTCCTCCAGAGGCCATTCACTTTGCAACGAGGATTGGAACAGCAGTGCACAGGACGTAAAAAAACCAAACTCAAAAAAATAAAAAAGTTGTAAAAATAAATTACAATTTCAAAACATTTTATCTATATCGTTCTTTCCTGTTGAGTTATGTGCACTTGCAGATCCCAGTCTGAAAATCTCAATAAATGAATTGTGGGTTCGATCATACATGAATAATTTGAGATCTTCTTCATGCCAATAAGACATGGTTAAAAGATATGATATTTGTTTCCTTAATTTATATATTCCTTGGAGCATTCAAAATCATTGCATCATTGGTGTGTCATCTAAGATCCAAGAAGCACGACTTGTCCAGCCCAGTTGGTCTTGCATCCGACTGCGATGGTTACGGGCTCGATTCCCGGCGCGGATTCTCAAACCCGAACCCGGGGGTACTGGTGAAAATGACCCCTCACTCCAGCCCTACGAGGGGTAGAGAACCTCCTGGAGTGATATCCACTTTAAAAAAATTTTAAAAATTTTAAAAAAAAAAAAAAAAAAAAAAAAAAAAAAAAAGATGGATGAATGGAGTTTAACCATTTAAACCACATCAAATTGTGTAACACCTACATGAAGAGCTTTTTCCATTCTATACATGTATACCAACCACCACCACTGTAATGAGAGGCGATGGAAGTTAATTGAATGACATGCGACACGAACTACCTTCATAGAGGTGAGCCCTGGGAAACGACATGTGAAACGACATGTGACACGACGGACCCCACTAACCCTTTTGACGCGGGGCCACGACAAATATTTTAAAAGCTCACGATTTCCACTTCGACCACGTCCGTGCTGCTGGCAAGCACGTCGTAAACAACGTCACGATTCGATAACGATTTTTTTTTTTTGGAAAATGCAAAATCGTAAATACCGGGGATTTTCATTTCTATTTTATACAGCAGCCGACACGGAATTGCTACTTACTGCCAATCGTAATAGGGGGTTGATGGCTCGTGATAAAATATCTTGAGGAGGTCATGCAATTTGTTACAAATTGTAATTACGAAAAACAAATGATAAAACGCATTATTTAACGAACAGAGAATAAAAATGAAATAAAAATTTATAATTGAGTTTTTTTTTCTTCTTCTGATTCACACTTCTTTGTCAGGAAATCTGGTCACGCAAAAAGCTTTTTGTATTCCTATATTCTGATTACATTGCACCTTTCCTCTCGTCGCATTCTCTCTCTCCAGCTAGTGTTAGTTGTAATGACGTTCTTGGCGGATTCGTATTAATTCATAGAATATCAAAAAACATTGTATGGATTTTCTCTTAGCGGGAAGCACTCAAGGCACACTGCCAAGCGCTGTACTTGCATGCTCTCTCCCCCCTCTCCCACCCATGCACGCATATCTCGTGTTCACATCAACGGTTGAACGCGTATTCTAGCCTCCTCCGAAAGGTGAACGAAAATTGAAACTCCACATTTGCATAAAAGGCCCTCCAGTTCGTCGCCACCCTCATATTCAGCTGTGCGCATGTGCGCGCACACATATTACAAATCTACGAGTATTTCGGATTGGCAACCGGGAGTTCTCGCAATTTTCACATTTCGCTTGTTCAATAATGCATTCACAACAGGCACTTCGGCAGCTGTCTGAATTACAGCGAGCAAGTAGGCTTATCTTTATGGTAAACCGAGTACACACTTCGCTCAGATTATGCAAAGAAGCATTCAAAGCGTTAGTAGGAGGAATTCTACCACGAGACATAAAACGACCAAAGTTTCAAACTTTCACCCCATTTTTGGAGAATGGACAAAAAGAGAGCGCTTTGCGAAATAATAATTTTCATATGCAATAGAAACGATAATAAAGGTTTATCGTGAACTATTAAGGTTCGTGTAAACGGAATGTCTCATTGTGCAAACGACTCTTGGGCACTTTAAATATGAATCTGTTTACTGAATATGAAGTAGGACTAAAATAGAAGACGTCGATAATGTAAGTCGCAAATAAAAGTTTAAAAAACGGAAAATGATAATAAGCAAAACTAATTTTGTAAAATGTTAAAAGAAAATAGTTTACGTCTTCACAATGCTGGTGCAACACAGTTAAAACGCTCGACAACTTAGCCAATGCAAGTCGCCAATATTATGGCTTGGTAACCTATGCAATGATATATATTTAAGAAGAGAGGGCGCCAAGCGTGGCAATTTTTTAAGAAAACGGAACACTGATGGAAAATGGAACACCTATGAAAATGAAAAACCAACCCCCCCTCCAGGGCCGGTCATATTCTCCGTAAATGCACGTTATTGGGGGTCGGGCCACTGAAATGGGTGGTCGGCCCTCATAGAGGACTAGGTCAATGTCACACTGAAGTGACGGCAACACTTCTTGATAGATCACTAAAAAAAAACTTATTTCTAAAAAATGTAAAAAATAAATGTATTGAATTAAGGGAACAGTTATGAAGATTTGTAATACGATTCCATCTTTTTTTTCGTTTAATTAATTTTAATTAATTTAAATAATTTAATCACTATTAAATAGAAAAATAGAATTTGGTAATGATTTTCGACAACTTTCAGGAAAACGCGGACGCTAAATTGTAACTAAAGCTAACGTGTCTCAACATGTACCACGCACGCAGGAATATTACCAGTTTATATATATTTTTTTTTTTGCATTGGATTAGAGCTTTTGCAATCCACAAATTTTGAGACTCGTGGTCCAACGAGGATAAATGGGGAAGCATGAAGGAAGTTCTGCGAGTTTATTTACGAGAATCGAGCCGGGCACTAAAGCTGTCGTGTCGTTATTAGGCTTGCTGTCATATATTTTCGTTGATAAAGAAAGCTTGAAAAATGCGCTCATTTTATTGCCCGTTAGCTCTTCTTATTGCCTCGATTCTGCAAATCTCAAGTCTAGTTTATCCGCTCTTCCATGCCGGAAAAATGCAATATAATTTTGCCAGTCGCAATGCCGGTGGTTTTTGAGGCCACTCTAGTCAATCTGGGATTCATCTATTCCCCCAACAACGGATTTTGATCGAGTCAGTGCTGACTTTAAAAGATTTCTTGATCTCTTAGTGAACAGATATTTGTGGTTTAGTTTGATTTGATTTGTTTGACTTTATATATTAATATTTTTTTTAATTTGGACTATAAACTTCTGAGATACTGTAGCTGGTTATCGCGGCGACACAATATATTGATATTTAAGAATAGCCTTCAATAGAAGGCATCTAAAACTGTTTCCGTGTAAGACGCATTACAATAAACCTCCTCCTACAAGCATTTTATACAAATATACTCATTCATATTAGCTTTCAAATTAACACTATAGAAAAATAACATAATAGGTTACGACATTTTCAATTCTAAAATTAAAAAGACCACTGTTGTACGGCTACAAGAACAACTCAACGCTCAAATAATGTGCAGTGCTTGGGTTTTCAAGATGAGTACTCGTATGCAACAGAACAAATAATTGTGCCTTTTTCCCAGACATGGTTTTTGTTGGTTCCCTGGAGGGTCGTGACTGGGAATCGCTTCTAAATCAAATTTTCTCAATGTCGCGGGCAGTAAAACAAGTTAATTATTTCCAGTGTTGATGAAGTAGAAGACTCAACGTGCATTAGACTTCATTATATAAATTGCCGGGGTTCCGACATATTAATTTACCAACTAGAACAGGTCGTCGAACTGAAAACACTGATGGCATTATTTAACGTCACAGACAGGTGTCATTTCCGAACACACAAGCGGAACTGTCGTCAAATGAAATTTCTGAAAACCAGCTCATCGTCTCATCAGCGATAATTACGAGTAATGTTACTTGTTTATTTTTGCACAAGTTTATATCAACGGAATATGCATACAAACATAAATGCTGGCAGCAAAACAACTATATCCGGTTTCTTTCAATCATTCAAAATGCTATTCACCAAAGGAAAAATGTACAAAACATTTTAAAGTTGTAAATTTAATTTTTATCTGACAAGAATTTTCTGGAAAGTGTAAAATTTTTGAAGAATTTTCCGGAAATTTTAATTTATTTTTAATCTTAAAATAATATTCAGTAATTTGTAAATTAATTTGTAATCTAATGAGAATTTTCAGGGATGGAGTAGTCAGTGCATTGGAATTTACGTTTTAGCGACCATTTTACTTATAGTGGGGTGCCGTTTTAATTTTAGGACACTACTTTGTTTTATCAACGAATTATTAAATTGCCTCCGCAGAATTTTTCTTACACAAAATTCGATTCTTTCTAGGTTTACGACGTTTCTTTCCACTAAATCTGACTTCCCTTCCCTACAAGGACAACAGTTGAGTGGCTTAGTCGATTATTATTCTCTTGTGGCATTGGCGACCTTTGGCAAACATAAATAATGCAAGTTTCCATTATATCGCACTATTTTCTTAGAATGACGCTATTGCATTTTCAAGTGAATCCATTAAAGAGTGAAAGGAACGGCGGTGAAACTATCGTGGTTGCCGACCATCTAAGCCACCATATCCTTCCATAACTCAATAAGAGCTTCGGCTAGCACTTGCTAAAGTACAATAGAAACGCGAAAAAGCCGGGCTTCCAAAGAGATTAGGTTTGGTTGAGTACCGGTATACATCAGCCCGCGCGCAGTGCAACAGTACCATTGTATACCCTCGTATTTGTAAATTCTTCGGCCTGGGGAACTTGTCTTCGGACCCCCAAACCATAGTTTGCAGACCATGAATAATTAATTATTCGCCGGTGTTGTTTGTCTTAACAATTATCTAAAGCGGCGCGAGCATCTTATATTCTCCAGGTTTTATACAGCTGGCGACAAATTTATCCGTGAGGCAACGCAGGAAACAGTTGAGGTCACCACAAGTGTGTAATTATTTTTCGTTTACTAAAACCCTACTACATTATTTCATGTCTACTAAAAAATATGAATCTACATGCAAATCTTTTGAATCTATTAAAATTTTGCGAATCTATTAAAATATTTTGAATCTAGTAGAATATTTTGAATATAGTCAAATCTTTTGAATCTATTAAAATTATTTGAATCTTGCGAAATCTTTAAAGGATACCAATATCTGCCTTAAAATTATTTTAGTTTCATTTTCAATTCAAAACCAAAGGAAACAGAAATGTTATTTTATTCCATGACACACTTAGATGAACTTTCGGGGTGATCGAGCATGTAATACGAATTATATTAATACATTTATTCCATCTCATTCCCAATTTAAAAATTCAAAAAATAGTGCATTGCTTAGAGTTTGATGAACTGCCAATGTCCCATTCACATACAGAAAAATTGAAATAACGCGATACTGCGCTCAAGCTAACGTTAAATCGCGCCGCCATGCATGCCGCAGCAGAGATATAAAAATAAAATAACGAGCTTTGTAATTGGCCTCCAGCTAGCTCCTGTGTCAATTTCATAGCTGATTATAATTCATCCGTTTACGTCCTCCTGTGTGGAACCCGGGTCCCACGAGAATTTAGAACCTCCTAATTAGAGCGCTGCTGCCGCTGCCCCATTGTAACAGTACCAAAAATGCAAATCAGCTGTTACGCAATATGCGAGCGCGTCGCAGAGGCATACAATGGCTTGACAGCCCTGACAACAATTAATGACAAGTGTAGCCGCCGAGCCAAACGACAGCAGGAAGTAAAAATGCGTCCGAATCCGTTTCATTTGCGTATGGGGGGGGGGGTTTGCTTTTGTCATTGTCACCAATGGGTAGACGCGCACGCGCAATGGCGACTGACTTAGTTCCATACGTTTGAGAGCAAGTTTTCGTGATATGAATTTTTTTTTTGTCGTTGGAAAGTCGGTCAGTCCAACGAATCGATAGAAGAAACTGGTTCGGTATGCAAAACCGCTGAATTTGAAAACACGCCGTGGGGCACCTCCTTCGATACAAAATGGTTTTTTGTACGAGTTGGTGTTCTGAAAATGTCGTTATGCAATGACATGTGAGATCTCAATCAACCTGTTTAAAGTTACTTTGCAGATTTTACTTCAATAAACATTTCCTGCTCGAATAGATAACATTGCTCAACAATTGAACATTTATTTATTTATTCCTGATCACTGTAGTGAATAGCACTACAATATGTTATTGTACCCCTCGTGTCGCTATGGCAATATATCGCTTCTTTAGTTCTCAGACATCGCAACACGAGGTGTATGGAATTTTTTGCAGTGATTCACTAGTGAGGGAAATTTCTCCTCTAAAAAAATACTGTTCGATGGAAACTTACATCAAATGTTTTGCGCAAAAACGTCGAAAGTTAAACTCTATACTTCAGTGAAAAGGTTATGAATGACCTTAAGGGGAAAAAAAGCCTGTTTTAACGAATGACGGTCTGTTTACATTGGGTGTACACAAATACCACCGCCGTCAATCAATTGAACGTAAAAGTGCGGCATTTTCGGCTCACGTCTAGAGACCAAAGTGAAATAGGCTAATGAGTTTTTGTCTGCCGCACGGCCTTGGTCTCGATCGAGCCAAAAATCACTAATCACGATTTACGAAATTCGGCAGTGTTTATATACTCGATTATAGGAACCGTGATCTGATACAATTTTTTTAACGTTTTAATTAATACACGTGTCTCTTTGACATATAAAGCTATAAAGAAATACCGCGCAGATATCCTATCAAGAGTGGTCGTAAACGTGGTATGAAGCGGCAAATATGATCGGATCAAAAGTACGACTATCGGTGTATTTATAGGCGCACTTGCTTCCGTTACATGAACATATACGGAGTACAATTGTTGGTTGGTAGGTTTTATTGCCTCAACATTAATGGGTTACCATAAAGGCTATATACAGTAATACCAAATGATCTGCACAATACACAGGTTGTAAATTATCTCAGTAATTTGAACTATTTCGTTCAATTATTAACGTGCAAAAATAAAAGCAAAAATAAATGCACTCACAAAAATATTTTTACTGCAAGTCTGCTGCATTATCGTGATGGTTAAAGTGCTTCTGAATGGAAAAACTGGCAATAAAAAAATTTAAAAAACGAGAACCACAATATAATCTTACTAATTTAAAAAATGGATAGGTTTATATCAGGCAAAACTTTTGAAAGTAAGATTTGAGAACCACTGGCTCGTTTGCTAGCCGACACACTTGTCTAGAATGTGCCTCGAGTTTCTTCCCCCCTTCTTCGCCCCTGCTGCGTTTCGTAGCTTTGTCGTGACCTTTGCAAATCCTTGGAAATTGTGGAAGCCACCTACATAGCGGGAAAAGTGAGTGGACCACCCACGCCATGGGGTTAACTAACTTCAGCGCAGTTCGGACCCTGGAGTCACACACTGACATTGCGAGATTGAATCGAACATTAACTACGAGGAGGTCTATGTTTTTGGTGTGACCAAGTGACTTTTTAATCGCCTTTCGTTTGGTATAGTGTTTTGAAACGCTTTGGAGAGCAGAAAAAAAGACAGGCTTTCATTGGATAGGTGGCACAAAGAGATGGCTAGACTAGAGTGTCGAATTGCCTCGCGAAGTCGGGGAACATGGTGACAGTTGTTTGTTGATCAGTTCGAAAATTGCGTTAAAAATTAAAGGACTACCGCACCGAACTTATTTTTATTTTTTCTAAATCAAAGAAAGGAGAAACGTCTTCGTTCCTTTCTTTTTACGGAGGAACGAGAAACGTTCTCGGTCCCTTCATTTCGCAGGAACAAGGAACGGGAACGCGAACACTGCCACCAAAGCAAGTACTTAGCAACGATACCAAATATTTACCGTATGTTGGGCCCGGTCTTGTGGTGCTTACGTGCAAAGTTTCAAATTGTGTTCTCGGCGACCCAGAGCTCATTTATCTTATTGTCATTTCGAACGAACGTGAACTCCATCTGATAAATGAAATGAGTTTGCGCGTGTGGCGCGGGCGTTGTTTACAGCTATAAAGCGTGTTGCAGAGAAAATACGTTTTGTGTGATGGTTTCGACTTCGCTGCATTTTCACTGGCTGTTTTACTTTTAGATTTGGGGCCATACCAATGACTAACGATTGTTGTTTCTTTTTAAGGTCTTTCGTTACGATTGTATACATAGAGCTCGATCTTTAAAGAGGGAATTTGTTTTCCACAATGCAACAAAACAATGTAATAGTGTGCCACGAAATTCCTAGAACATTTTAAATGGAAAATGCCTTTTACGCGGTTGAGTTATTTTTACTGGTATCCATAAACGAGTACAATCCAGAATGCCTTCGTTAAAAAATATTGTTACGACCCACAAATGGCTTATTTGGAAGACAAAAAAAACATGAGCGTAAGCTATTTTATTTTCAACAAATTGCAAAGGATCTAACGAATCTAAGCACTCGTATTTCCTACTATTGGACTAAAAGCCTAAAACGAAAATTGCTTGGCTCAAAATATACACCGTGCGTTATAAAATCGGGATCACTTTTGGCGTAGCTCATTACTCAGCTATAAATATTCGAATTTTTTGGAAGTTTGGCTCAGATATGGAGTAAACCATTGTAAACCTATGAGCTGAGCTATTTCAACGCCCGCGCGAAGTTGGTAATCGCCATTTCCGCACTGACACATCAATGCATGTTATTAATGCATTGCGCGCCAGTTCGGAACCCACGGGTACCACGTTCGGAACCCACGGGAATCACGCGGGCCTCGGCCAGTTGCTCTAACGCAGCGTCACCTCCAAATTGCAAAATTCGTAGCGGGAAATTTGAATTTATTAAACTTAAAAAAGTCATTCATCATTCATTCCGGATTGCCATATAACCGACCCCAGTCCCCTCCACCGCCGTAGCTCCGTAACTCCTCTTAAAATGATAAAAATAACCGGATTGCCATGAAATTTAACACAAATATATTAAAGTATGAATGACTTTTTGAAATTTCATAAATGCAAATTTCCCGATACGCATTTTACACTTTAAAGGTGAAGCTGCGTTAGAGCAACTGGCGCGCAATGCATTAATGCAGTAGTCCTGTGGTGCACTAGGCGCTACGGTGACTTTAAAAAAAAAAAAAAAAAAAAAAAATTAATAGCGTTAATTGATGTGTCAGTGCT
>JAUJYS010001802.1:0-16296 GCA_033995665.1 Melogona broelemanni | reverse complement strand
TCTCTATAGAGATTCGAGGGTGCAGTAATCCTGTAGTGCACTAGGCGCTACGGTGATTAAAAAAAAAATATATATATCTGACATCGAACACACATGCTAATAACACGAGAAATTTTAAGTCCTGTAAGACTTTGTGGATTGTTCTTTTTCCATTTTTTCCCCTTGATTTAAGCCCATCGCTGTCGATCTGCGCTGCATATGTGCGTATTAAAAAAAAATAAAGCAGAGATTTTGAACGCCCCCACGTATCGAAGGCCTTCGTATAATCCCATGCAAATGAAGTCTTCAATAGATGGCGTGCTGCGAACAACAATTTTGCGAAGCAGCAGCTGTCACCTGCTTAGGTGCCTCTGAACACGAATTTAAAACAACGTTTAACAAGAATAATGTTCGTTCTCAGCACATTTTGGGGAAACACCCTGCAAGTCGGGGTTCCTGATTATCGAGCGAGGGCGACAAGGCGCTCGCTCGTCAATGGCCGCCCAAATTTTTGCTTTCACTAAATTATACTTTTTTTTTCCTTTCTCTGTGTCCACTATACGTGTCCGGCATTCCGAATTGATTAAGTACCATTGCCCGCTTCAACGTTTGGCGATGTGGGAATTCCCACGAATTTAATGAGTTTGAATCATTGGAATCTTTCTATGTCTTGTGCACTGGAAATCTATGCGTCTTAATTGAACGAAAAAAATGTGTCGTAAATTTTAATATTTTTCTGACATTATGTTGATTTTTAAGACTTATTTGAGGTGTTATTTTACCACCCCTTCAACAATCTCAGATTAACCCGCTTGAAGCCCCTCAATTAATTGAGAAGGTCATTTTCGTACTCTGTGAGAAATTTGAATGGTGAATTGTGAGGGTCGACTGTTATCGAAATCCAGTTATCGAATCCAGTTATCGAAAGTCAAGAAAAGTTATTCGTTTAGACAGGTGTCTCAGAAGGTTATAATGATCCTGGAGACAAAAAAGTGTCACGTTTAGACCAAAGTCTCAGGAGGATATAGTCTAATATGGTTACGATCGTCGGCGAACAAGGGCACATGGCCTATCTCTCCCATTTGTAAATGCAGAATTCATTTTTGCTTTGGTTGGTCTCGCGTCCTGATTTCTCTTTCGGAGCACGTTTTTACCGATTGCGATATTCCTTTCGCCGATGTCCATCGCTCGTTATCTTTGGAGAACTGCTATTTGCAATTAATGTTTCGAGTGTCGTCCGTATTTATTTGTCGAGCTCGGCGATTTGACAGCGCACCGCCACCAGATGCCGGACCTGCACCATTTTTTTTGTTGTTGTTAGCTCGTTTGGTCACACTTTGTACCACAATAGAAAGTTCCCCACCATGTGTTTTCCTTTAATGCCGTGTTCGCTTACGAGTGTACAAGTTTGATATCTCGAGCGACGTTGCAACCGGATGTTTATAAAGCTGAGAGAAAAACGACGAAATTCAGGGAAACGTTATGATCTTCCACAAACATTCATTTATGTTCTTCGCAGTAGGTTCTACGAATTATTGAATGGAAATTCATCGTGAAAGATACTGGGTATGGTATACCCTTATATGCATTAAAATTCAAAATTTGATTTATTTTTCTTCAGTATATTGAATGTATAAATAATGCCAGGAATACAAATGTGGGGTTCTCTTATCAGTGATGTAAAAGAAAACATACTGTCAGTTTGAAGAAAACAATTTCCTTATTTTCAGTATAACTTGTAATAAATTAGTTATATAATAATAGAAAACAAAATTACCGAAGCGCAGTTTCTAGGTTCAAATTCCCATCTAAACGAAATTAATTAGAAAACTGACTTCGTTTCCAGCGTGTTGTCAGATTGTGTTCTGAGACTCTTGAGTTCGAGTCCCGGTCCGGGGAGAAAATGTTCAATCGAAATTAGTAATCGTTCACCAGGTGCGCCTCATGGATTGTGGATCAGTGGACTCTGCGGTTGATGGGTAGTGCGGCGATTTTTTACCTACGCCAGACGAGCCGGCAAAAAGGGTAGTTATAGACTATTATGAGCGGTCCACTCCCATTCCGTTTCGTCGGCAATAAAAAAAATAGTCCCATAAAAATCCGGCCACCCCCAGACATGACATTGGTCCCGCGCGCGGGGGCTTGCTTCCAATCTCGTTCGGGGGGAGAGAGAGACTCGAACCTATTAAAGTTATCGGCGGCTCGTATCTCGTGCCCATTAACACGTATATATTATATCGAGTGTTCTTTTTAAACGACGTCTTTACTTTTGATATGCGTGCGGACCACGCAACGTGTGGCGCGCATTTAAGAAGTTGGGGTGAAGAGGGTGGAGGGGTGAGACGACGACGACTGGGCGATAAAAACCATTTAACTCGTTGGGTTAAATGGATTTTATGTTGTATGTTTTTGTTGTAACTATTTCTTTCTTTCTGGTCGGATGGCGCAGCCGTGCCGATGAAATAATTATGGACCTGTTAGTTGGAAATAATTATCTATTAATAGGTGCATGCCTATATAGACCCGGATGGGGATAACAGTTCAAAAGGGGGTGAGAGCGCGATCACGTGGTTTAGCGTACATTGAAAGCTCATTTGATCGACGATTTCGCTATTGTAGCAGATAACTTCGCTTGTAGCAATATTGGTTTTTACATTTTCTAGCTAGCGCTTCAAGGAGATATGTTGTTGTTGTAAGATCCGTCGAGTCGTTTCCGACTCCTATTGCCGCCATGGACAAGTGCTCTCCAACTTGGCCGAATTTTTTAAAAACTGTTGGTTAAGCGGAATACCAACCGTGTTCGTCTCAAAACCACCATATGGACGACCTGGTAGTCTTGTTTAGCATAGCCTTCATGACTTGGTAGGGATCTTCACTTTGTTCCTGACAGGCACTGGTTTCACGGTATTTCTTTTCGAGGTCTCGGCCCAATGTCATATTTCAATTGGCCCGATTAGTTGCAAGAAGTATAAACAAAAATTAAGGGAGACATTTTTTCATACTTTTCGATTTCTTAAAAAACATTACTTTATTAATCACAAATTAATTATCAACAGTGACAAACGTGTGTCCAATAGAAACAATACAAATTAAACGTGACAGCGAAACTGCAGCGCCTGTACATAACAACAGATGAGAGTAATCACAAATCAAGCACACATTCGTGCAAAAAGGCATTCTTTGCAAAGCGTTCAGAGGCGGTACACAAATAAATACAGTTGTATGGGCCAAACTAACGTCAGTCGGTGATTTTCCCTAGGTTTTTTTTTTTTTTTTTGCACGGCTAGTTTTTTTCTGTCTAAAATTTGCAGAGAATAATGCAATCCTGCTTCTGTAAACGATCACAAAATTTAGCAAAGATTAGCGCTAAAATTGCAGTTAGGTGATTCGATTAGAAGTCGTGCGCACTTTTAGAAATAAATAACACATACTATTTTTTGCGTGCAGGCACAAATGTCAAACCTTGATTGTGGCTAATCGATTTGGTCTTACACGAAAATCATTGCACACAATGATTAAAACAATTGCATTTCGTAGGATATGATTCTTTTGATATTGCTGCTTTATTTGCATAGGCGTATAAATAGTATTTCATAAAAAAAAATATAAATATAAAAATGACTACACTAGCTGAACCGTGTGTCTGCCATATTTTGTATAAACGAGTATTCAGGGTATTTTGCAATGATGATGACCTTGCCGTTGTCGGTCTTTGTAACAATGATTAATCTGGTACATCCATTGTAGCGATATCGGCATTAAGGATTTTCAGTGGCATTGATGATTTGGGGAAAATTGGAGGTCATAGAAGCAATGAAGTATTTGAATGAAATAATTGCCACTCCATTTTGTCCATCAGAACAGGAAGCGGATCTAGAAAACCTTTAACAGGATGTCGAGCGGATACCAGGTGTGTTGTCGGCGTCATTCGGATTCCCTTGCGCATGCGCAGACAGACATTTTCTTATCTCTTGATGCATATGCAGTTTATTGGGGGGAGGGATACGAGTGGGCAATACCCAACACCATGCAGCGTTTCAAAGTTCGAATAAGTTCAAATTATCAAACGTTTATGCAAAAAAATAAAACACTCGGAGGACTTAAAAGTATTTAGCTGCTCAGTAGAATAAGTTTTTTTACGCAGTTATTATTTTGTCTAGCCGGTCAGACTTCCAATCGTTTTCTAAATTACAATAGTATAAATAAATAGCATCGAACCTCGAATTAAATTATAAATTGAAATATATTTTCAATTTTATTGTTTTTTATTTGTTTATTTGCATGATGGCAAATGCCTGTGATTTTTTAATTTATTTTTTCAAGAGTTCTGTTGAACTTTCGCTAAATGACACGCATAAATGATAATTAAAAAAAAAATTATATTTCCGCATGCTTATAACTCGGATGAAAAATATTAATTTGGAAACGTTTCTTTGGAACTGGAATATTGGGTAGCTGCCCGGGCATTAAAGGCCAATTACGCACAAAACATTTAAGTGACTATATTTTAATTGCCCGACGGGATCTGCAAAAGAAAACAACATACACCAACAAAAAAAGCATCCAGGAATGTTTATCATTATGGCTTTAAAGGTTACTGCCTTCATATCAAGACGCGATTGTTATATCGCTGTTCAAAAGTTGTTATTACATGTTTTCGGCGCGGTGCGCCATGCGCAGATTACGTTCGCAGGTGCCTTGGTCGTATAAGGACCTCCAGGGCATCGATAGTTTACAGCTTAATGGCTCGAGATTCAAACGAAAATTTCAAGCAATTCGAACAATGATGTCTAATACAGAAATTGCTTGTCCCCCAATCATCCCCCCCCCCATCTCCCTTCCTTTTTAATTTATTGGTCGTGTCGATTGAGATGCATTCGAGAATTTCCTTTCCTGATTTACAGTGGGTTTGTTTTTCGACATTCCACCGCGGTCCAAAATTTTGAAGCGGGTCCGACCGCCATCGTGCCCGCGAGACTTTGCGTACGCACCGCGCTTGGATCAATAATTTTTTTTCGCGTCTAAAAAAAATAGCCAGCACAATTTGAAATTGGCGAAAGTATTAATCGCTTTGCTATTATGCGATCTTCGATGGTGGAACAACTAATGTCGTCGTAAAGACGCGATGGACGATCGTAGATCTGCCACCTAGCGGCCATTTTCCAAAATGGCGAGCAAAATTCCCGACTAGGTGCATCCTTTCCCGAGATCCACCATCAAAAACTGGCCACATAGATTCATATCATTTTCTTAAAATGTATGTAATTAAAAATTATATCTGTGAAACAAGGGTTTTGTAGCTGATTTCGTATTAAAATTATTGCACTTTTCATATTTCACAAGTCACGCTTGGTATTGAAATGCCGTCTACCATGGTAGTTATTGATATTATATTGGTGCATATGAGGGTTGTGGTGGGGGTATTGATAGGTCTAAATCGTTGTGAAAATTATTGATAAAAAAAATAGATTCATGTTTATGTTTATAATTCCGATTAATTCCGCAGCATAATGGGTTACAATTTAATTGAGCTCCAAGGAGACGTTCACCCCCAGAAGCTTTGTTTATTGTGATGTTCCTTAGTTCCTGTACATGTATTATAACCGCAAGAACTTCAGACACAACTTCAGCGGCAACTTCTGAGCTCGTTCGGCGGAAGAAAACTTTGCCTAATTTTTTGATTTGATCCATATTTAATTTAAAAAGAAAAAATACATTGTGGAAACTTGTACCAACGTCCATGTCATGTCTGGTGCTTGGGAGGATATTCGTGGGGGGTCTCTGGTGCGCGCATACGCCGTATCGTATTGTAATTGCAGTCTCAGTTTGTCAATTTACTCGCCAGACACTAGAGACAACACAATAGATTTGAACGCCCGATACTGACTAAATGGATTTTTTTTTAGTTTCGTAGAAACGCGCTATAAACTATTAAAATGTGACTGAGATGGAAATATTTACTTGAAGGAGAAAGTCACTCGATAAACAATTTTGCCAGTGCGATCGCGGTAAGGTTGTTTGCGTTGAAGCATGTGGTGCTACACCTGACGAGAGATGTACAGTTATGAAAATATCGTGTGGAAGTATCGATATTTTGACTTGATCTGTCTTGTGGTAGAATCTGGCGGTTCTCACATTCTTGAATACAAAACGTAAGTGGAATTTGAATACTAATATAATGGTAAAGCCAAAAATAATGCCATATTGTGGTTGAACAAGTGGACGTTGAATACAAACGTAGTGGTAAAGCCAAAAATAACGCCACATTGTGATTGAATATCATGCGAATAACCTTTAGGATTCAATTCAAAATTTTAAAAATGATATTTAAAAAAAAAAAAAAAAATGGCGCTGCGGGCGCGATATTCGTTTTGAGCAGTTTACACTCTTTCAACACTAAAATATGCGTTCGCCTATGGGGAGTCTCCGTTATTTGCCGCAGAAAAAGCGAAATAGGCAAAAGTAGTTGTTGGTAAAGGCAGACGCACGGATTAATAGTCCCACGTGTTTTTGTAGGGAAATTGGAATGATTATTGTGAAGGAAGAATTTTTTGTTCTCATTGGAAGGCGCGATGCCGCCCTCGAGCCGATTGTTTAATTTTGCACGTCAACTGGGCTGGCGAACAATAATTTGTCTACTTTATAGGCCGTAACTTGTGACAAATTTACGATCGCCTGGATTGGGGATGACTGGGCGGGTGTGTACCCTTGGTAAACGCCAATACTATCGTATGTAGACGGCATTGTAAACGCAGTCACACGTACGGTAGCGTTTCTACGCGAGTCGGTTTTGTCTGGGCCGAACGGCTCCAAAACAACATGCGTCCGCTGTTGTCGAAACAATGGAAAACCGTAAACGACGCATAACAAAAAACTGATTTCAATTGAAAAATCGTATTGGCTAGTGTCAAGTTACATTTTAGGTGCCGCGTATTAACAACTTAATTATGAGTTATGCCATACAGCATTCCTGCATAAATCAGTCGAAACTATTGATTTAATAGTTTGTTGTCAGGTACTTGCAATTCAATTTGAATGTTTATAAAAATTGTTTCGTGTTCCTTTAATTTATGCCTGTTGTGTTGTGTTGTAAAGTGGCAATGGAAAATCGATAACATCCTTTTAGTCACTTGAACTTACTGCTAGTTACTCGTACAGTTCTTTTTTCAAGATACCTTCCGATAAGTTGTTATCGCAAGTCTTTTTTTTTAACACAATGAAATTTTGAAGTGAAAACAAATTTTTAACGGTGATAGTTATTTTTCTTTTGAAAAATTGATGGTCAATCACTTTGGCTCAATGCTGAAATTACAGAAAGTACAGGAATGTGGTTGCAATCTGGAATCTAAAATTGCTTTTATGCACATTGGCGTGGATTTACACGTAGATTGCATTTGCTATAACATTTTATCTAATAATATTGAACACGTACAAGAAGTCGCTAATTACATTGTGATGTACATTTGCGAATATTTAATGACGCAGGCAATTGGAACATATTGCACGCAGAAACAAATCTAGAGTAGTAGCGTCTCCCATTTCTAGGAACATCGATTACTCCAATGGACGGTTCCGAATAGAGTTTCGCATCATTTGCCCAATTAAGATTTTTTTCCATGCTTACAAATCCGAAGATTGAGCTGTTTGCCGAAGCTAAGTGTCACAGCTAAACCAGCATAACCGAACACCATTACAAACAAAAAAAAAATGTACAATTTACATACCGGGTTGAGTATTCGACATTAACGTATATTTCGCCACAGCTTATACTCGTACAGGAAACACATTTGTCATATATATATACACGTTAAAAGATAATTTCTTGTAAATTTGATATTTCTGCTCAAGCCAGTCGTAAAAAAATACCACGATATGTTCTTCTCGTCGATAGCGACGCAAATAAATAATTACTTAACTACGTACTAATACGTAGTCACCTCCAGCTTTGAGGTTCACCAAACCGGGCGGCTACGATCGACCCATGTCCTTTTTTCTTTCAATGTCCTGTGTTCAACGAAAGCTTCTTAAAGATTCCTCGTATGATTTCGTGCGCCCCCTCCCCTCCTCGACCATAATTGAAACCGCCCTTGATAAGCGAGTCTCGTTTTTATTCATTTGAGACCAAATTTTAAAATGCATTTCACGATGGCATGTTATTCAAATGAACCGCGAGCCAACCTGTCCACGATAAACAGACACGTAGTCTATAGCCATGAGCGACGGGAGCCTCCCGTCTCCTTTTTAAACATAATCTTTATAAAGCGAATTTGAATTCTATTTTAGCGCATCGGTGCTCATTTTCGTAATTGAAATTCTAACCCGAATAATGGCGTCGATCTATAAAACATGAGACAGACTACTGGTTTCCATAGGTACGCCATTATATTTGTCATTGTTTTGCATAAACGAGTGTGAGGGGGTGAGGACGTGTTTAGATGGCAAGGGCGCTATCTATTTTACGGAACAAAAATAAATTACAAACAGCGAATACGAAGAGTTTGTATAATAAGTTGGTGATATCTCAACGGTAGTATAAGATTGAATCCCCCCTCCCCTAAAAAATCCATTATTTTATCCGTTTCGGCACTTGTGTTCGGTACATCCCGTCACGGCGTGGCGCTGGCATCGACGCGCATGCCGCGACGGCAAGCCCTCTGGCGGCTGATACTCCAGGTACCACTCCTCCCCGTTGCTAGTCTCGTCCATCGGCAGTACGCGCGCCCCTAGCGGCCACTGCGGTGCCACGGTCGTCACCTCATCGTCAGGTGAGCTGCCGGTCGAGTCCGATCCGCCGCCCCTGATTCGGTGCTGCGGAAACGTGGCCGCGCTACCTGGCGGCGTCGACACCATCAACGGTGACGTCAGCGCCACTTGATGGTGATGTTGAAGGTGGGTGTGGGTGGGTAAGCGACCAGGATTCGTCCAGTAACGGGCGTGCTGTTGGTGGTAGGCCACCGCCGTGCAGCAGAACTGCCAGTCGTGCGACTGCAGCGCCCTCTGTCCGCCGTCGAACAGCTTAGCGCACAGGCACAGCGGCGAGCAGGTGTTGGCGTTGCAGGTGCAGCCCCACCCGGGAACGTCCGCCACCTCGCGAACTCCTCCTTCCGTGGACGGTGACGACCACGAGGAGGTCTCGAAAGACGGCGACGTGCCGGAGGGTCCGGGTGACGGCGAGCGGCTGCACTCTCGCCGCCGTTTGTTCGAGCTGGGTATCGTGATCGTTGTGGAGGTGTGGTCTTGGGCGGCGTCGACGATCGGCGGCGACCAGCCCAGGTAGTTGGAGTCGGGGCTGCCGGACGGTGGTACCGCCGCGGATCCCCCGTACAGACCGTCAGTGTCCACCTTGGCTGCCGCGCGCCGGCCGTCCGGTACGTGCTGTTCGGCCATGGCGTCCGACCGGCGGTGGTTGGTGGACGGCACCCCGTGAGTGGGGCGGCCGGGACGCTGGTAGGAGGACATGTCCGGTACGGTCTGCGGCTCGCTGTGCGTGGGGGAGGGATTGTGTTGACCCTCCTCTTCCTCCTCCGCGACATCACCAGAAAACCCCAGCACCATTCCCAGTTGTCGGCCTTTCCGTCTCATCCTGATGGCATCCTGGAGCTCCTGTTGCGTGGTGGTGGCACTAGAGAGAGCTACGGTCGTTCCGCCACTTTCGCCGCCGCCACCGCCACCGTTGAAGCCATGTTCGCGGAAAGACGGCGACCCGGTTGTCCAGGTACTGGCGGCCGCGGTTGACGCTTGACGGGACGATGTTCCGTTGTGAGGGGACTGCTGCTGTTGCTGTTGGTGGTGATGGTGGTGGTGCGGGTGATAGTGCGGGTGGGGATGGTGGGGACCGTGCGGGTGCTGAGGCTGCGGATGGTGTAGGAGGATGGGCGGCGGCGGCGGCGGGTGGTGGGATTGGGCTTCCGGGGGCAGGTGCGAGTGCGGGTAGGCGGGCATGACGGCCGGGTAGTAGCCGGAGACGCGGGGCGCGTGTCCCTCGAGCGCCAGGCTGTATTGCAGTTTGCTCTGCACGGTGTAGTAGTGGTAGAGCCAGCCGTTGGCGCGCATCACCAGCGCCTCCTTGTCGCTAAAATGAGAAACAGAGAGAGGGAACGGTATAATACGGGTTATTGCATTTCGTGACGTACGCCAATAATTAGTGCATATAAAAACTTTGGTGGGGATATTTTCGTTATGCTTTCGTTCGAGTACTTTTTATAAAATCCACTAGGCTTCTAAACATATAATGAATGCTGAACAGCTGGCTCACATACTCAAAAATAAATGTATTGTTTTATTTTTGCTTTAAGTCTTGGCTAGTCGAAGCTTTAAAAAATTTGTATATTTAAAAAATGTTCTAGAAAAAGTTCTAGACGGAACGAACTTATCAAATGCTTTCCAAATATGAAATATCCTATCCAGCGGTCAAACGCTTTCCAAATATCCAGTCTGACGCTTTAAATCATAAATTACATCAAACTGTTTCAAAAATTCCATTTTCTTAAACCGTTTCTCTAAATATCATTTCATTTGCTTTCAGGGACAGCTGTCCGTCGTATAAAGTTCGCATTAAGGGCAAGCCAGGCGAGTTGGCACAAGATTGATTTCTCCATTCTACTCCATTCTATTTAATCCCTCGAAAAAAATTGCCGACGTCCGCGGCCGACTGGCCAGCAGGAGCGGCAGCAATTGGCATAAAGCAAAAAGAAGGAGGAATTATAGAGAAGGTGGGAAAAGCGAATGAGGAAAAAAATATATCGCTACAATTTCGCAAACACCAAGAGCGAAATTTTGTTCATAAACTCGCGCTCAAGTCTATCTCTCACTGCCCGGTGCCCGCGGTATATGATTAATCTTACCGGATTCTTGAGGTGTTTAAATTCATCTTATTTTTTTTTCTTTTCTTCTTCTTACCTCTTCGTTATATTTTCCGTGCCACCCACCCACACACACTCTCTGTCCCACCTTCTTCGTCCGAACGTTTCTCGTTCTTCTTCGCCACCTGGGCAGACACTGAAGGGATTTGGAGCGAGCTCATTCTATCCTGTCTGCGCATGCGCGGACGGCTCCTACACCCACCTGCGATTATCAAAAATGTGGCTGCAGCAACAACACCATGTGTCTCTGTAATGAGGTTAGCAACCCCCAGTTCGCTCTTTCTCTCAGTTCCTCCTTATCACCATCAACACCCCCCCTCATATGCCTGTTCCTACATTAAAGCTCATTAAATGCCGCATGCTGCATGATTGCGTTACGCGAAATCGCGAAAATCGAAATTGAATAAATGCGAATCGCAGCTATAAAACATTAAATGGCGTTTACAAATAAATAAATAAAGTTTTTTAATGAAAATTTGAAAATCACGTCTGCGTTATAAAAAAAAGTTCTGTTCGGAAATACAGAGTGGTACTGGATGAAACCTAATTGCAGCGGACCAATCAATTCTCTGGCACGCAACCAGCGAGCATAAAGATCAATCCATCCCAAATTTATATCTGTCCTTATGTTATGCTGGGGTCGAAGGCTTTCGCGTAATTAGCTCGGCCGGCCATTGATTTCGCATCTTACTCTGTATTTACTGTTCCCCCCCTTTCGTCTGCGCAATTCTGCCCGTTTCTCTTTTTTGTGTTCATTGTTGCATTCGTATTTTGAAACAGAATCTCGGCTTTCAAGAGAACGAATGTCTAGAACAACACCGACTCAAGCGCGATTGCAGAAAACAACAGTTCGCCCGATGACGATGAACACGTATACTCATGCGGATAAGTTATTCTCTTTCCTTCGTTCTTTTTTTGTTTCTTCTAATAGCTTACCGCGTTACTTGACAACCCCTCCTCCTGATTCCACCCACTCCTTATAACCCCGCACCGCATGCGTAGAAATAAATGCACTCCTTAGACCTGCGTAATGCTCTCACTGTGATATCTGAGTGTGGTTGCGTTGACACATCGATAACGTTCAGCCTGGAGTTAGTTCTCGATTCCAAGAATGCAAACGCGAACGTGGGTTCCTAAACGCATACATTGCTTCACTTGTAGTTTACAACATTCAAGAAAACAAATTCGATTTCGAATGCAACATTGACTAAATATTACGCTCCTGCAGAGCGCCGATGTGTTAATATCTAATATGTCAAAAAATAAATGATGAGAGATTCAGGACAGGACTGGACTTAATCGACGAACTGAGCTGGCGAAGCTCCAAGCACAAAGCACAAAAATAGAATCACGGATGATGTTAAGGCCCATGCTTGTGGTCATTCGTGGTGGGTAAATGTACATTTTGTATCCAATATGTCGTTCGTATGGTATTTATTTTTTTTTTTTTTAAATCACCGTAGCGCCTAATGCATTACAGGATTACTGCACCCTCGTGTCTCTATGGAGATGTGCGAGGGGCAGGGAAGGGAAGGGAAGAGGGATGCAGCTGGAATAGCCAGCCTGCAGGATTCACCCCTGAGCTCTGGACTCCCTAATGGAAGCTCAGGGGTGACGCCAGTACCCCAGGCGAACGAATAAACGAAAGCATCAAGCAAAGCATCGAGTCCAAAGTTGCCATACGTATTTTCCCCACGGCAGACGACAATAACGCCATCGATTGAACCAGTATCGTATTTCAGATTGAGTCGTCACTCAACAATTTCGGAAAAGAAAAATCGTTAACAACAAAAAAACATTAACATCAACAAAAAAAAAACATGCATGCGCCATTTCGTTCAACAATCATTAAATTCGTGCACCCATCATTAATCATTCGATAAATTCATTATACTGTGTAGAGGAGCGCTTCGTCAAATTTTGTCCCCCTTTCCCTTCTGTCCAGATAAATCTAAATATAGAGCAGAGTACTAGAAGCAAGCCGGCGCTGATGTTAGTCAAATCGCGCGCCACATTTCAATTGACATTATCAAGGTCGCCCGTTTTCCTGGAACGCTGCAATTTTTTTTTTCAGGATGCAGATATCGAGTTACATTTTTTTTATATATAAAGGCGGTCGCTAAATGCCGGCGGGTGCCTCTGCCTTCATTCTTCCGATAGACACACCCGCCACGCATTCGTAAACATGGCGCACGCTTAATGCGCGTGCGCCCAATTCCGCACTTTCCTAAATTGTGATTGGGATTGAGCGGTCATGATGTCGTACTCGCCACATACACACGCACCGCTTCTTCGGCTGACTGACAGTGACTACTAGTCAATTTTTATAAATTTCTCGAAAAAGGGCCCGGCTTCGCCCGGGATAAGTCATTCGGAGGGAGGATATTTATTTTAAAATTTGGGAAATATGGACCATCGCCGAAAATGACTAGGGAAATATTAAAATAATTAATAAATCAGTATAATAAAAGTTCTACAGCTACACTTTTAATATATCAAGTACAATAGAAAACAAAACAGGCTAGCTATAAGGCTATAGGCCATTTTCGTAGTCAATACATTAAATTATAAACTTATTTACCACTTATGTCTTTAAGAAGACTCTTGACTCTTTAAGAAAATTAATAAAATTAACATTAAAAATAAGAATCGGATATAACGCAAATATTTACGGAAATAGGATTTTGGCTAAATTACACGTTCCCGGAATGAGCGACCTGAAAATACGGTATCGAGTGGGGTGCGTAGCGAAACTGACTTGCCTAACCAAAAACATAACATGAAGTGACTAATCAGGTGAGACTGACTTTCGCTACGCGTCCCACTCGATACCGTATTTTCAGGTCGCTCATATCCGTAAGGTGTAATTTAGCCAGTATTTTTTATTCGACAGTTCTCAATTCATTTTACTATTAATATTTTTTATTTGTAGCCTGTTCTTTTAGTCTTAATTGTATTGATCACAAACCTGGGTTAGTTCATATTTAATGAGAAAACTAACTGATTGATCAGTGATGGCAAGTGATTGGGAACGGTCAATCCTAATCACAAAATTAGAAAGAGCGGATTATGGAGACGGGGATTGCCCACTTAACCGACACGAATTTGTGTAGGAAACTGTCGCGCCACCACCAATCACCAAACCGGAACCGGAAAAGTCACGCCAAGCTTCGAGAGAAATCAGAGAATGGATGGATCGTTATCTCCTGCGTGGCGGCTGGTGCTTACATTACTGCTGGGGGCCTGGCTTTCTAAATCAAAAATAATATTGATTTACGCGGAGTCAATTCTAAGCGAACGAAATAATAAAGGAAACAGCTACGAATGTTCATCGGATTACATTCACATGTTTTTTATATACTTTAATTAGAAATAATAAAGTTATGAGTACTTTAGAAAATGCTTACGATGCCAGTGTTTAATTTTGTAATTGCCCAACATACTGCCATTAGGATATTTTTGTTAACATTTTGCACAGACACTATTAAAATTAAATTTGCTGGGTGGAATTGTAAAGTAGGGTAATAAGCACTTTCCCTTGACCTCTCATTTCGCTTAATTACACGACAGTCGAAAGTACTTGAGAAGGTCAAATGTGTGCCTCTTGCTTTAAAAGCCCCAATGCAGTTTTTGCCTAGTGCCACTAATATATCGCGCGCTCTAAAATCAGAACATCTCAATTTACGGGAAGCTCAAGCTTATTCGATTGAGCCACATTTGTGGAGCGCTACTTTGAGTAGCAAAATAAGAACGACAAGTGGCAAAATCTTACGAGGCTTTTACTTCAAGTCAAGTTCACTTCATACCATGTAGCTTTTCATTTCGAGTGCCTAAAGACCGGAATTGCGAAATTTGAAAAGTTTCCAACTTTATCGGATGGTAACTTTCTGGGATTGAGCAAGGTGAACGCATACATCCTCCTTAGACTCACGCCAAAAAGTTAAGCTATTTCTCAATTTTCTCAACAAAACCACGCTGCACGTGACGTCAGAGTAGCTAAGCCAACGAACGAAAAAGACTAAAAACCTGATGCCCATAGTATTAGCGCATTGGAAAAGAATCAACAGAAATAGAAAAATTCCTTTCCATTCCGAAGGAAGACGTTTCATGCGTTCCTTCTTAGAGAAGGAACCTAGGCGTTCCAAAGTTCCACAAAAAAATCTAGGCGTTCCAAAGTTCCTCAGAAAAGGAGCCTAAGTTCCACAAAAAAACCGAAGTTCCACAAAAAAACCTAGGCGTTCCAAAGTTCCTAAGAAAAGAACCTAGGCGTTCCAAAGTTCCACAAAATAACCTAGGCGTTCCAAAGTTCCTAAGAAAAGAACCAAGGCGTTCCAAAGTTCCACAAAATAACCTAGGCGTTCCAAAGTTCCTCAGAAAAGGAAACTAGTTCCACAATAAAACCTAGGCGCTCCAAAGTAAAAAAAATAAAATAAAGTTCCTCAGAAAAGGAACCTATGCGTTCCAAGAGTTTCTTCCCAGGAAAAGGAACTATGCGTTCCAAGAGTTTCTTCCCAGGAAAAGGAACTATGCGTTCCAAGAGTTTCTTCCCAGGAAAAGGAACTAAGCGTTCCAAAGTTCGTCAGAAAAAGAAACCGTTCCCAGGAATTGATATTTTTCGTTCTGTTCCTACCCAACACTGACCACACACGGCGCCTCTCCATGGGTCTCGGGAGGATATAGCTGGGTACGCGTGATCCTCATCCCTTGCAGATCGAATGAGAGCTGAAGCCGGGGCTGTCATTAATTACTGTCCGGGGCGGACAGGCCGAGACACGCGAGGCTTGCGGGGGGTGAGGAGGGGGTGGGGAGAGGGAGGCCGGTAGGGGGTCCGGTCCGGCGCCAGTGAGTGTACCTGCGTCTGCACCTTTCGTGCGAATATTCGATGTGATGGAGGGGGGGGGGCGCTGTAGGACTATAGGAGTCAGAGGACATACACAGCGGTCATAGCTGGGTGGATATAGATAGTGCTTGACTCTCCATACATGTAGAGATCAAATCGGGCGTTTTCTCTCTGCTATACGAGTGTCTGATTAAAGGCGGTCGCGGTGGAGTTTCGCATTTTTGGAGGACGAAAAAGTAAAGTGAGAATGCCTTTGCGATTGCATATGCAAGTAGTCACGGAAAATTAAAAAAACAGGATACTTTTTTCTTCAGATACTTTTCGTCATTTTTGTTTCTATGAATATGTAAATATCACAACAGGAGATTCTGTATCCTTCTAATCGCTTGATCGATTGTGGAAAAGGTCATTTTTACCAGTACATCGGAATCTAATACCGAAATCCCGAGCCGAAAATCGAGCTCTACCGGTGAGCTACGACAACGACCCTACTCTTTTTATGTTTTAATACATCGGTAGTACACGGCATATACGGCATATAATACGAACCGATGGCTCAGTGGGTATGGGGACATGCTACGAAACCAACGGTCCCGGGTTCGATTCCCGGCGCAG
>JAUJYS010001801.1:0-16297 GCA_033995665.1 Melogona broelemanni | reverse complement strand
GACCGTAGGCTCATGAGCCATCGGTTAGTACGCTTCCCAGCAGCGGGATTACAGGAACGCGCCACCGCTCCCAGCCTTATATTGCTTAATTATATTGCTTGAAGGCGTAAATCCCCGGCAGGCTGGCTATTCCAGCTGCCATTCCCCATCCCTTCCCTTCCCAGCCCCTCGCATATCTCAATAGATACACGAGGGTGCAGTAATCCTGTAGTGCAGCACTACGGTGATTTAAAAAAATAAAAAATAAAATAAAATCCAGCTTTTCTGTTGCGTTCTATTATTTAATTATAACCCCCGTCTAAAAATCGTTTGTTTGACTGCAGGTGCCACCGAGCTGTCACGCATGTTTCCGACGCCGCCGTCGCTGGAACAGGCGTCGCCCTGCGGACCGGCCGGTCTCGGTGACCCGGCCAGCATCGAGGGCAACGACGCCTCCTTTAACTCGTTGCGGGATCGATCAGACATGTATCCCGGTTACGGCAGCCCGTGCGATGAGGCTAGCATGGTGAGCAAAATTTGCCATTTAAATTTTGTCATTGCATTTGTATTAACAATTTTTAACCTATTTTGTGGCTTAATGTGTAAAAATTAATTTTAAAAAAAATTTATAACTCTTATTTCAGTAATTTTTTTGGTTGCTATAATTAAATTTCACTACGAAGTATATAGTGTTCGTAGGAGCCGTTGAGTTGCAATAGCTATAAATTAAATTAATTTCCCTCGACCATTTCCATTCCTCTCTGGTTGAGGTCAATTAATTTAATTTCTAGCTATCATTAGATTTGTTTTAAATAAGTTTATAAAATTAATTTAATTTCTCTTCATTTTCCAGATATATAACAGAAAGTAGTTAATATATAAACGTCATGTTAGTCCGGTACTCTTGTATAAAGTTGTGCTTGTGTGCTACTCCTAGGACTGGTCGTACGTGTTCAAACTTCCCCCCGTGGCCAAGTTCGTGGGTTCTGTTAAGTACGCGCCGCTGGTCAACCTGCCCAGTTTGACGTCACCGCCCATCGCCCTTCCCGCCCACTGCGTGTACAAACCGTCGTGGCATCATCCACAGCCGCTCGTCGACAAGCTCATGCCGCCCAGGTAAGACCAGTTATCAGGAATAAAATAAAAACATGCTATAAGAGATAGCTCTAAAAGCATCTCAAAACTTAGGTGCACTGTTCTGGTCGTGTTTTCAAGCGGAACTTGACATCTTTGTTTTTTTGTCTCCGCAGCCACGTGAGTGCTCTGTCGTCGGTGGAATCGATGGAACGGCTCCACGAAGGCGGCAACAGCAGTCACGGCGGCCGCAGCATGGAACCGTCGCCGGCCACCTTCGTGGGCAGCGTGGAACCGCGCATGCCGCACAGCTTCGAGTTGCTCCAGTCCCCCGCCTCCAATGCCAGCTCCTACCTCAATCGACACTTGCACTCCGTGGAGCAGGACGGGGGCGGCGGCGGTGGTTCGAGCGGGGGCGGCAACCACGGCGGAACCAGCGCCCCTCACGGTCAGGTGGCGGAGGCGCACAGCCTGCTTGTCAACCTGGCCCTGTCCGACTCCCTGGTCAACATCTTCAAGGACCACAACTTCAACAGCTGCACCATGTGCGTGTGCCACATGAACGTGCGCGGCTCCGACGCCGGAACCTACGTGCCGGACGCGCTGCTGCCCTGCGGTCCGACCGACGACGCGCCCTCCTACAAGTGCACGTGCGGTTTCAGCGCCGTGGTTAACCGTCGGCACGGCCACCGTGCCGGACTTTTCTACGAGGACGAGCTGGAGATCACGGGACTGCGTAACGAGGAGCTGGACAGGCGGAAGCCACCGCTTCTGGCCGTGGCACCCGGACGCGACACGGGCGGCCTGCTGGGCACGCCCGGACTCAAGGACGCGCTGGACCCGTCGCCGCCCTACCTGGTCGATCTGCTCATGGTTCAGTACACCACACTGGCCTCCTCCTCCTGCAACCTCTTCTACAAGACGCTGCTCGCCTACCACCAGGTGGTGCGGGTGGGATCTCCGCACGCGTACCACGTGAACCCTCAGCCGGGTCGACGGGGTTTGCCGGCCCTGACTTGCTCGGCCAGTGGTGGCGGTAATAGTGGCAGCAGCGGTAGTGGCCAGGTTTCTGTCAGTGGTGGGCAGTCCTCCATGCAGAGCTCGTCGGGTGGCTCGGGACAAAATAATAAACTAGACTCGATTATGGCCACTATCAGTGCGGTGGCGTCCGGTTGTTCGGCTAACCGGCAGCGGGGATCGTCTCCCGCGCCCACGCCCTCCACCTCCTCGGCCAACAATACGACAAATACTTCGGTGGCTCCGGCCCAGCAGCACCACCTGCCGCCATCGCTGTACGGACACGCGGCCGCCTCCACGATGGAGATGATGGACGGCTGCGAAGTGACGTTCGCCGCGCTGGAACAGTGCCGGCAGGCGGCTGCTCTAGAGGCCGGACAGTCACCGGCTGCCGTCGCCGCCGCCGCACTGGACGAGACGCAGAAACATACGCTGTTACACAAGTGGCCCTTCCTTGCAGGTCTGTAATGCCCACCAGGCTCTTTCAGTTTTCGTCCACTGTTCCATGTTCCTCGCATGTTTGATTTATCCTTCTTGTCGCGTGAATAGCTGGTTACTATGCTGGACGCTTTGATTTTATTGTACTTTTATGCGTTCATGCATTCACAAAGAAAATACTTTTGTCTGCACAATTATTTATGCGAGTTGTCAATAATTGCATTCGGTACTCTGTTTAATTGAACGGAGCCGGACGACTATCTAATTGTATGGGTTGGTGCTGATGAAACGATTTAATTGCTATTGAC
The DNA here is from genome assembly GCA_033995665.1 of Melogona broelemanni. Lineage (NCBI taxonomy): Eukaryota > Metazoa > Arthropoda > Diplopoda > Chordeumatida > Chordeumatidae > Melogona > Melogona broelemanni. The sequence continues at coordinate 13,481 of JAUJYS010001801.1, read as the reverse complement.
AGTGACGGATTGTAAATCTGTCACTGATTTCTCCCAGAAATAGCTTGTGTTCTGAGCTTTGGATTCGATTCTCGATCTGGGTGAAAGTTAATTAATCATAAATATAGCTTGATTAATTCTCAGGTTCCCATGGTACACGGGACTCGATCGCAAAATGCGATTCAAAGATATTCCTCGTTCGCTACAGGGGGTATATTAAGAATATAAAAACAATAGGGTATCTTAATATTGAACTGGCTATTTAACCCCCACCGTTGGCCTCTTCGGGGCTGCTGGCGGGTAGAAATTGTAATTGTAAAGAAGCTCTAAGTGTCTGGTTTCCGCTGTAAAAGTGGCTTATTTAAGCGCCAAACAAAAGTCTCCTCAGTATAATTGAAATTGAACCGAATCACTCTTAATTATTAATGTTGAAAGTGCGCCCGCCCTTTCTAACATTCAAAACATTAATTTTGAGTTTTCTATTGTTGATGTTTCTGTGCCATTTATCAAATTGTAATTGATAAAGTTAACCTCTTCGTTTGGTTTCGTTTAATATTTTGGTTGACACCAGCCTGCATTAAAACGATTTAATTTGTGTGTTTCTGCTGGGCATGATGATAATATCTTTTATATCCCCATAATTTTTACATGTGATATACATTTATTATGATGTCTTCCCGTCCGTCATGAGCAACAAGTTTTTAAGACACTGATGCTGGTGATTGAGAACTCGTCGGTCCAGACTGTCTGTTATGTATGCAGTGAAATATGTTTATACTTTCCTGAGCTTACCTTGGACCATTCTCCATGTTCCGTTGCAGCCAAATTGCCTTCCAACAATCAGGAGCTGGTGAGGTTGCTGCGGACCTTACAGCCGCTCCTGCAGGAGGCCATCCACAAGAAGCACATCTCCCAATTTTGGGAGGCGACCACCACCGCTACCTACAACGTGTCCGGACCGCTTACCTGGCGCCAGTTCCTCAAACTGGCCGGTAGAAGTGAGTTGGAACATCCTTAGACTCATTATACATTCCGCCTATCACCTCAAACGTTGATCCACTTTCTAACGATTTAACTTTTCTCCTCTCTCCTTTCAGGCACCGAAGACCAATGTGAACCTCAACCCATTCCGTCGTTGCTGGTCGGTTATGACAAAGACTGGCTGGCGCTTTCGCCATTCGCAATCAAGTATTGGGTGAGTTATTATCAATAGCATCGATTGAATAGCGAGGTATCAAAAGGCTAAATAGTTGTCGTGTGAAAGCTCTGAAAGTTGCTTCCCTAGATATACGAGTACACAGTGTACGAGCTATGTGCAAGTCTGTGCAGTTGCTGTATGTGCAAGTCTTCCAGGAACGATACTGTGGTTAATTCGCAATTTCACCTGGCTTTTTACAATACCCATGTGCCCAACTGTCGTCTAATCTGTTTCTCTTTATGTTTGCAGGAGAAGCTCTTGCTGGAACCGTACACGTTGCCGAGGGACATCGCCTACGTGGTGGTGGCCCCCGACAACGAGTTCATTCTCGGCTGCGTCAAAACTTTCTTCAAGGAGTTGAGCGGAACCTACGAAGTAAGGAGGACAGATTCATCATTCCTTTCATTAATAATTTTATTTCGTCAATTTAGCCAACGAATAAAAACTTATTGTGGAATCTCTTTTCTTGTGTTGCTCAGGTGTGTCGCTTGGGGCGACACAGTCCCATCACCAAAGTCCTTCGTGATGGCATCATGCGGGTTGGCAAGAAGGCGGCCAAAAGTCTGGCCGATCAACCTGTCGACGATTGGTTCAATCTCATTGGTAGGTGTTCGTTCGCTTGGCCATCAAACTGTTTAAAGTCGTAGACAAATATTCAATGCACTTTTTTAATCTGCTTTTTTCGTTCATTCCTATGCAGGTGATTCCCCCGTGGCGTGCAAATTGAAACTGTACGCACAGGTGTGCCGCCACCACCTTGCTCCTCATCTGGCCACCCAGCCGATGGACGCGTCGCTGCTGGAGCCGTTGCGTACGCCGCAGGACAAGGTGGTGCCGGCCGCTTCACCCATGCCGCCGCTTACACCGGAAACCAGCACCGGGTCGTCGACCGGCGACAAGGAGCGTGCTCCCACGCCCAAACCGCCGACCTCGTCCACCGCCCCTTCCGATTCCGGTGAGTTGACACAATTTGGTGGTTCGTTACTGGTTGATTTTCGCTTGGATTATGCAAGGCTGATAGCATGAAGGTGTAGGAAAATTATTGATGGTTAGACTTGCAATGAGCGGCTTGAGTAATTGTGGGAATGCTGAGCTAAACCATAAATAGCTGAAGTAATTAAAAAAGTTTATTTAAGCGTAAGTTCAAGTAACAGAAAGCTAATCTGAAATTCCCATTTAATGTTAGAGTGGAGTTACAAATGTTCCGCTATTCAAGTACTTATTCAAATAAGTTATTTAAGCATGTTGGGAAACTTATTTGCTTCACTAAAAAATATATTTATAATATATCTGCAAAAATAACTGAGTAAATTGACCAAACAAATTCATGAACAAAAAAACTAGAAAAATTAAAAAATTAAAAAAAAAATTTATTAAAAATTTATTAATTAAATTAAAAATTAACTTAATTAATTTATTTAATTTATGATATGGTTGAATACTATTCCTGAAAAAAGTATTATCTGCTTTTAATAATAAAGGAGTTAATTTCATAACATTAGTGTTAATTTTGTTCAGATACTGTTGAAAGTTTGACTGCTATTTAGTTGGCTCTATCATATGATCGATCACTGGCTCAGTTGGTAAAGCGTCGGATTTCAAATTTGCCGTCGGGAAGGTTCAGGTTCGAATCCCGGTTGAGGTGAAAATATTTGGTGGTTGGCATTCCGATGATGAAAACATCCTTGCTCTCAGAATGTGCGCTCGGCTCTTGTGTTTGACACTTGAGGTGGGCGACACTTGAAGAACAATGTCATGGGCCAAATGTGACACTCTGAGGGATGGCCAGATCCATATTTTGGGCTAATCCAAATGCATATTCTGGGCTCAAAATTTAAATTATTGATGGCGCCAACGATTTTAAATGAATCTCGAAAATAGTTTAGAATTGGATAGCGCTGTTCACAAATGCTGCAAGAGTAACTCAAAATTGTTTAATATAAAACAAAAAATGTAAATAAGGTTAAATTAATGAATTAAAATATATTTAAATTAAAATTAATAAATTGAATTAAATATATAATTAAATTACGAAGAGTAAGGCATGACGTCATTACACGAGATTTGTAATGGTGACATAATAATATTTTTACTTATTTTTCAAATGTTACATTATTATGTTATTGTTTGTAGTATCTTGTGTTAGTCAAAATTAGCATTTCGATATAAAATATATTTGCTGCGTGTCCGCTGATTTACAATTTGTCCATTTTTTTTACTCTATCTTCGCAGCATCGGCTGGCGGCTCTCAGGAAGGCGCAGAGGCCGGCGTGGGCGGTCCAAAAGAGGGTCCAGTGTCCGGCTCCGGTCAGCTGGGCGGCACCACTGACCTGGACGCCGACGAGGATGCACAGCCGCCGGCGCTGGTCATCTACATCGTGGACCCGTTCACTTACTGCATCGACAATCCCGAGACGCATCGCCTCGCCTCCATCGGTCTGTTGCGCTGCTACGCGCAGATGATTCGCTTCTTGCCCGAGGCCATGCAGAACAATATTAATTTGCAGGTTAGTGATGTGTCTGGGTATGACATCGGTTGATATTTTATTTGGCCGTCAGGAGGCGTTAGGTGTCAGGTGGCTCCGGAGATTCTCAAAGTATAATATAGGTTTTTTCGTCATCAGCCTGGAAAGTTAGGGCAAGTGTGGGGAAAATCTTCACCAAAGTACAATTCGGGTAAAATTCCTAAAAACAGAAATTTTGCTTTCGAGACCCTTTTAAAACCCTTTGTGGACCTTCTAGGTGCTACTTTCAGTATTTTAAGAAATTATTTTAATAGGTCAAGGGAAATGACATTGACTATTACAATTTGTTTTAATAAAAGTGGATATTTATATTTAGGCATGAGGAAGAGTGAGAAAATTTAGATTTTTGTGCAGAGAAAGACGGGTGAATTTGGGTACAATTTTGATTTTGTCAGGGAAATTAAGGTAAATGGATTTTGATTTTTTAGTTTTTAGATTTTGAGTTTATTTTTTAGCATGAACAAGTTTTATTGGAGTCTGTTTCATTGTCATTGGTGGTCGTTGTGTGTATGTCCTTCGCATATCCCGATGATGACCACATCCTTGCTCTCAGAATTGTGCGTCCGTCTCCCGTGTTTGACACTCGAGGTGGGCGACACTTGAAGAACAACGTCATGGGCCAAAATATGACGCGCTGAGGGATGTGCGATCAGGCAGCTAGAATACACATTCTGAATGTGTCCGCAGTCATACTCTTTTCTAATGCCTTTTTTCTCCTTTCTTTAAAGATGGCACTTTTAATTATTCCATCTTTTTTTTAAAAGTGGAATGTATCCAAATGTCTTTTCCATGTATTCCGTTAATATCTCTCCTTTGTGGCGGTCCACTCATATCAATTGTTTTGATTGCCCCATAGGTGATTCCACTGGAGTCCATCTTGGAGCAGACGACCAACGAGGAGAAGTGCAAACACACCGACAAGCTTAAGTCGTTGGCGTTCTCCGTATTCGCCCAGTGCCGTCGCACCATCGTCCACCAGTCCACCGTCAAATCGCTGACCGGATTCGGACCGGCCGCCGCCGCCGAGACCTTCCTCAAGGTTAAGGATGTAAGTGTCGCCACGAGGCAGTCGGGATAATTAAACTCAAATTAAACTCAAGTTCATGCCTAATCTTGTGCTTGCCTTTTTTTTTTGTTTGTTTCATCTTGTGGACACCAGGAGCGTAATCTGGCACCGTACCGCATGTACAGTCCGCCCTACATCTTGGCGCCAATGAAGGACAAGCAGACGCAGCTGACAGAATCGTTTGGTGATCATCAAGAGAAGGCCACCGTGCTTTTCTGTACCTACTGCCTGTCTGAGGACCAGCGATGGCTGCTAGCCAGTTGTACGGACGACCGAGGAGAAATCCTGGAAACATGCGTCATCAATGTCGAGATTCCAAACAGGTGAGCATCGCGTTGACGGAACCAAAAAACCTTTTTTATTGCGAAACTATTTAATTTTTTTTTTTTTTTGAATGGTATTATCTAATTAATTTAAGCCGTAAAGGCATTCGCCCATCATCAGATCAGATTCTAACCCTGACATTCTCCGTCTTTGCAGACATCGAAGGAAGAAGGCGTCCGCTCAGAAGATCGGACTTCAGAAGTTGATGGACTGGATTCTGGGCGTGATGTCGGCCGGCGTCATGCCTTGGCGTTTGGTGGTCGGTCGTCTGGGCAGGCTCGGACACGGAGAACTCAAGTGTGAGTTAACTCTTTTCACCCGTGACCTTATTTTAATAGCTGCAGCTATTTTACCTTTATCATGCCGCCACCGTTTGTTAGAACCCATTTGGTTGGCTTTTTCTAGGCTGGAGCAATTTGCTGAGCAAGAAGACTTTGCTGCGCGCCTGCAAACTGCTGAAGGAGATGTGCAAGCAGTGTCAGTACATGAACGGACAGGACACGCCGTGCATCCTCAGCGCCTGCCTGGTCTCGCTGGAGGGGGACAGCGCGCTGCGGGTCATGCCCGACCAGTTCACGCCGGACGAGTTCTCGGGCAGCAGCTGCAACAACTATGATCTGAGCACGCCGCAGGACGCCAGCTGCACGCACATCCTCGTCTTTCCCACCTCTGCCACCACGCAGGTTAGAACCTCTCGAGATTCAATTTTCAAATAAGTGATAGCGATGCTGGCAAAAATTGGCACTATTAGAAAATTGCCATTATTGCTTCCTGTTTAACTAACAACGGCTCTTTCCTCGCTTTCCCAGTCGTCCGTGGTGGGTTACCAACAGGATCCGATCGACGCTCTCGGTCCCAACTTCCAGGAGGAGGACATTCTGTCCGCGCTGGACGAGGAGGGGCACAACATGACCGAGATCAACGCCATTTTCAACTGGACAGAGACGTCGCCCGGATCGCCGGGAATGGGCTCGCCACGACAGCAGAACAGCAGCCGGCCCTGCTCGCCCGGAATGGGCATGTCCGGACGGCAATCTCCCTTCCAGAACGGCGGCTTCAGCAGGGTGAGTCAAATGTGTATTTTGTTGTGTTCAATTGTGTCTTAAATTATAATTCTTTCTGTTCAAAAATAATTGCGATTGTAAATACATAGAATTACTTCAATGTGCAAGCAATGTGTGGTCGTCCTCTAAACATCTGTTTATTTGCTGTTGCTTGGTGTTTGTGCTGTACAGGGTGTGGACGACCTGACCTCCGACCCGCAGGAAGAGGCTCCCCAGCTGCTGCAACAGCCGCTGGCCCTCGGCTACTACGTGTCCACCGCCAAGACTGGTCCATTGCCCAAGTGGTTTTGGACACCGTGCGCCCATCTGGAGAATGTCTGTCCCGCCTTCCTCAGGGTGAGTGACCACCTCCACCCATCTCTATTTCTATATCGAACTTGTTTAGCCGCAAAGTAAACGACATAATTGAAGTGGGCACAAACTTAAAAAAAAATTATCGTTTGCATAGACGTGCAAACAGATTTCTGACTAAAACATTGTCAACCCTTAAATATATACTCTCTGTATACCGTCTGTATACTTTTGTTTGACCTTATTTGCACCTTACTTGAACTTGAAGCCTCTATTGTTGTCAAATGTCGCAATTGGTAAAAAATAAGGATGCGTAATTAATAAGATTGTTTTCTAATTTCTCCGCCAGTCTGCGCTGCACATCCACTCGCCCACCGTCCAGAGTTCGGACGATCTGTTCCAGCAGCAGTCTCACCTGCACAGCTACCATCCGCTCGACTCCAACCTCACCACGGACGTGCTCAGGTAAGCAGGTGTTCTCGCCACACCACCCTTTCCTATTTCCAAACTTGAGTTTATTACTAGGATGCTTGGTACGCTTTGGCTTAAGTGAAGCATATTTGTCAGATTCCCTTGCGGGCCCTGTGGTCAGCCTGGTTGCAAAGAGTCAAGCGTCCCCATGTCTCATTTTCCCCATCTTCCTTCCCCCTTTCCCTCTCGATCGATTTGACAGGCACGTGCTGGAGGGATACAACGCCCTCTCGTGGCTGTCCGTCGATCCGGTGACGCACGACCGACGATCCTGCCTTCCGGTACACGCGCAGGTGCTCATGCAGATGTACTACGCCATGGCCGCGCTCATTTGAATTTGAAGCGACCTCTGTGCGCGTGTACAGGAACTTATCACTAACCGTCGGTGGTGCCATCGGTGGAGATGACAACATAGGAGAAAGGTCGAGCGACCGTAACTGAAACTCGGGTGCGTGTGCGAACATTCAAGTCGTCCAACCTCTCTCATATTTTTTCCAAAAAAAAAAATAAGATATAAAAAATACAAAAAAAAGGTCAACAAGATGTTGCAAGAGGACCCGGGAACGAACGACTGATGTGATTAATTGTGCGCGACCTGATCAATAAAAAAAAACAGTGCCCAGCATGGGGACCGAAACCATGAATCTGCACCACCACCACCAACGAAATTCGCATATATATTTATTGTGTACGTCGAATGGACGAGTTTGTGGCGAAACAAACGGGGCGCGTGTGAGTGTGCGCGCCACGGTTTTATGTAAATTATGGGACGACGATTTGTTGGCGCAGTTCGATGACGACAGCAACCGACTGCAGTGGAAAGTGATTGTACTGTACGTGTGGGGGACAAATCTATATCTATCTATATATATATATATATGAATATGTACACCCTCTCGCCCCACCATCTCCATCTACACAACATCCTCACCTCCATTGACTCGTCAATTTTATTTCTTTTCCACCACCTTCCTTTTCTTATTTAAGTGACCATAACTTTATTATTTCCCGCGAGTACGAAGACAGGCGTCTTATTTAAGCAAAAAAAATAATAAAAAAGTGTTTTATTTTATATTATTTTAATTAAATTTGAATGGTACATATTTTTTTTTTAAACTGCGTACACCCAACTAAAAAGGTGTTTAATATCTTCCCATCGTTTCATTTGAGGCCGGATTTTTAGGTTCCATGAAATGCTAAAAATATTATTTTTGACAGATCAAAATATTCCCTGAAACATTCTTTTTCATAGATATTTTCCTGTTTTAAGACTAAAATGTTCGTGAAAATTATTTGATTGAATAAAATAAATTATAAATCAGTGAATTAAATTGCGATAGTTTAAAAAATTTCCGTTAGAAGATTAGAGTTTAGGAGCAATAAATTAAAATTATTTGATAAACTGCATTCAAACACCGCATAACTATACGAATCTAATCAGAGGAAAAGACGGAAACCTAAAATTCCGGTCCAAATCTCTTCCATCCCCCAATACGCACACACAAAACCAACAAAAAATCAAACAATTTCCAAATATAAACCTACCGCAATACCCTTTTTCTGGTTGGGCGGTTCCAAATTGTGAGATTTACCCATTCTGGCGCTGCGAATATAAAAATTATATTTCGAAATTTATTTCCTCAACTGTTTTTTTTTAAGCCATGTTAGTTTTTTTAGAGGAAAATGTATTTTTGTGTGACTCATCTTTTAGTTTGGTTATGCGTTCTTCAAATGCGCGTTCTTATTATTTTTTCGACCATGTTTATCCCCACCCCCGATCCCTCTCTATATTTGTATGGCGCAACTTTTTAATTTTTTCATTATTGCATCGAGAGACACCCGTGACATTAGAAAAAAAAATGACTATCGATTTGTACAGCATCAATCGCGAATGAAATTGTAAATTGGCCATAATCGTAAATTGCCCTCACAATCGCTTCAGTCCGAGAGACTCCTCGGAGATCCTCGCCGACAAACTTTTTTTTTTGCAATTGAAGAATAATAAGAAACGATTTTGTGTCTGTTGTTTGATTCTATATACTCTATGTTACTTTAATATTGTCGATAGTTTATTGCCCCCACTCTCCCGGCCTTCCCCCATCCATACACACATACGCGTTTTAATTACTGGTAGCATGAGCTTGACAAACACGTGGCTCTATTTCTTGAGGTAAAAATAAATGTCAAAAATGAATCAGAAACAAATGAAAGTGAAAAGATAATCGTCACCCAGCTTCAAACACTTCCAGAGTCCTGTCTGAACAATTCATCCTTCACACATGAGTTTGTCTCGAGTCGCCTTTTAAGATCAAAATTGATTTGGTTTTCAAGGAATTTTCAACTTGAAACACCCAATGACTAAATTACTAAAATAATACAAACATAAATTGCCGTTCAAAATCGAGAATTCTTCACGTCTTCTGGCGATGTGTGTTTAGGGATAATTTAAGCTGAGAAATATGGACCGAAAGTAAGCTTGGTGTAGTAAGGACCCAGTAGTTATGCCACAGAGATTTAACTGGTTGTTAGAGCAAGCACTATTACTACTACTACTACTTGTTTTACCTCACTCGTCCTAGTGCAAAACAAGTCGTTCGATTATATTTGCCAGACCCCTATATTTTTATCTAGTGGGAGTTTGGAACTCTTACATTTTGGTTCCCCACACATAACACGAGATTTCAGCTGGTAAAATTAGCTGTCCCTTCCGTTTTCCCCTTACTCTTTACCCTTCCACCCCCATTCCCCCCCCCCCCTGTACAATGAATTCAGAGACTATCTTGAAACTCCTCTTCATTCTTTCTGAGATGACATATATAATTTATTTTGTATATATAAATAATAATTAAAAAGACAACCACGAGAAAGAATCCACAGAAGGTGGGGAAAAAAACTGGCCGATGTTGGTGACGTTACAGTAGTCCGTCTAACGCTGCTGCTGCCGCCAAGAAGCAGCCGCGCCCTCGACGGGATTCGAACCGAGAATCTGGGGAGGCTAATCCGAGGTTGTGGGTTCGAATCCCGCCCATCCCCCCTCTTATCTCCCCCACAAGTCCACAAAGTAGTTTCTATAAAACATGAGATGTTTCCGTTCGCGGATTCACTAAAAAAAGGAGGTACTTAGTTTAATGATTAAATTAATTATTATTATATATGAATCGATAATGCATTTTAAACCCTTTTATACTATTATGGAATCGTTATACATATTAATTGGCGCAAATGTCGATTTGCGTTCGACTCTGATTTGAGTGCAAGTGTGAACGGTTCGTGTAAAGTGCGCAACACTCGTACAATAAAACTTTGTACAGGTCATAAAACAATTGTCTGGTCCAGATTCATTATTATTAATAAACTTTCCTTTTCAGATTGTTCGTTTCTTTTTTTTTTTTCGTTTCATAACCTGGCTTTTAGAATTAACTATTGCCTTTTCCATTGAATTGAAATTAAACGACATATATGTTAAATTGATTAAAAAATAATTGAAAATCGCTGATCACTATCTGAATCGTCAAATGCATATCTTAACTCTGAAGTCGATTGGGTGTTCAGAATTGAGCCATAATGCTAACACAATTATCTTGAACAAGAAGGATTTTTTTATTTAATGTTTGTTGCCAAGTCCGATCAGAGAGAAAATCTCGAGGAATTAATTATTAAATAATTGTTATGGTTACGGCTGAAGCTTAACGAACTTTAACTCATATTCCGATCATTTATTGAACGAGAGGGACGAGATCCGGTGCAGCGATGGGAAAGAGACGAACAGAATTTTGACAAAATCCCCTTTTTACCCCTGTGTTTGTCGTGCGGCGCGCTCCCCTAGCGGAAAGTGCAACACGCCCAACACATGTGGAGTTTTTTCATTCTTGTTCGTGCATTCTCGCAGCAGGCTGTCTTTTTACTTCGGCCACGCTTTAACTAATGGCTACTGAAGACGCGTGGATTGTGACCCTCAGAAACATGTCTAGCTAAACTGAGTTAGAGCAGGATTCCAGGAAACTAATTCAGCTGAGGTAAGCATGTTCGTTCTGGTGTGGAGCAATTCCAACATTTCGTGTATTTTTTGTGCTTAATAGACCTAGTCATTTACAGTTGTCGGTTCACACCTGAACAGTAACGAAATAGCATAATTCGTTATGCTAGTTAGGCCTTAGTTGTATAATTCCATTAGGGAGTCCAGAGCTTAGGGGTGGATCATGCAGTCTGGCTATTCCAGCTGAATCCCTCTTCCCTTCCCTGCCCCTCACCTATATCCAAATAGACACGAGGGTGCAGTATTTCTGTAGTGAACTAGGCGCTACGGTGAATTAAAAAAATCGTTTCTGTTTTAATAAGAGGGTATTGACAAAACCCTGTTCGTCTCTTTCCCGGCGCTGTACCGGACCTCGTCCCTCTCGTTTCAAAATAAGGCAACTTCTTGATAATTTCGAATTTCAATTAGAACTTCTTGATAATTTCAAAATTAAGTATTGAAGACATTGCCATCGTGTACAAAATTTCGCGGTTAATCCATTAAAAAATAATTTATGAATTTTTAAGGAAATTTTAATAATATATTTATTAGTGAATAGATTTTTTAAACGATTAAGGAAAAGGTTCCGGTGCAGTGCCGAATGGAAAGGCGAACAGAGTCTGGCTTACTACGAGTAATACTAGTTAGTACTAACTAATACTACGTATTCTCGTAAATAATTCTGTCTTGCGATTTTTTAAATTTAGCGCTAAAAGGATTTTTTGCCGTTAAACTTTGCAATGTATCGTATGGCATATAAAGGTATATTTTGATACATTTGGTACATTAGATTTTTACGTATTATATTTGGCATTAGGATTATGACTAATATAGTTTCCTGTTTACAACTGAGCGCATATGTCGAACGAGTTGTATGGATGTCAAGGGAGCGTTTATCATTCGGGTACGTTCGCTAGAGAGCGGTTTAACAAAAAATATCAAAAATTACGCGCACCCAACATCGATTTGGATCGGCGCGTGTGTGCAAACGGAAGTTGCACGACGGATGTTATGAGGAACTTTTTGTGAACGAATAGTGGTTGTACTCGCAACACAAAATGTCAACAGCCAATGGTGATCGTTGAAATTGCGACTTGAAATTTTCATTGCCACGTTCATGAGCCAATTCTGTAAAACTTTTTTTTTGTAGTGATGGGAAAATATAGATATGTATGAGCATGAGTAGATAAGTCAAGGAAAAACAAAAAAGATTTCATGGAATTGGAAAAATTGAAATTGATAGTTCCATATTGTTCTATGAGTAATCCAATACTGCGAACAATAGAAAGGCTTGAATTGAATTTATTTACTGTTTTTCCTTAAATAAACAATGTTGTCTGTCATGTCTGCATTTTACACCAATGATGTCCTCCTTCACGGTTTAGTCGAGTAAGATAATTTTCTTTTATCATTTCCGATAAAAATAAATACTATGTTTATCGCAATTTTTTTATTGTGAAATCATATATTTTTGTTCCATTAGTTTTCAAACTTTATTTTGGGAAAAAAAATGTAATGTTTGTCAGGTTGTCCCAAAAACACTCTCATCATGTTTGTAGCATAAATTTATTATCAGCATGTATGAAATAAACTGTGAATGTCAGTAAATTCAGTTTGTTACAATTTAATAGACCATGTATAAAGATATGTTCCCAACCAACAAGGGTAAAAACAGAATGGCGAACAAACCTTTTTAATTTTTTAAATAGTGAAGTCATATTTATTTATTTTTTTGTGGGGATATTTTTCTCTCCGAGTGAATATCACTGCAGGAGATTCTGTAACCCTCGTGTTGCTTAGGCAATGTGTGAAGGGCACATTTTCATCAGGACCACAGGATCGAATAAACGAGTGCCTGCTAGGGGAATCAAACCCAGAACCACCCGCTCAGCAGTCTGTTGCCATACCCACTGAGCTAGACGGATCATACCTATTAGGAAAACTCATAATATTATTTATAAATATATACAGTGTATGTCCAATTCATACGAACTGTCAACCACTGTTGTGAATCATTGGTAAAAACACGAGATTATTTCGACTGCAGATTTTTTACCAACTGCTTCAAACGGTTCAACAATTGGTTACCCAGTTGCTCACAATTTGATCCAGGGATCGCTTAACCCCTGGTAATGGCCATAATCTGGTCAAATCCTACGACGACTTGTTAATTAAGATTAGCGCATGTAAGTATTCGACTTACATTGTAGTTGCGATTGGGATTGACCTGGGGGTGCGACACGCAATTATTGCTATCTTCAGAGAACCAAATGATCGACGCCGTCCTTGTCGTCGCCAAAGTTGTTGTCTCGTTGCTGGCTTTGAAAATGCTGCGCAAATTTACAAGAAAAAATATATTAGGGAATTTCACTTCAGCGGTCGTACAGAAAACTAATATTCTGTTTCCCTGACTTTCCCTGGCCAAAAGCGAAACTTTCCCTGGTTAGAATAAACGATAATAAATAGAGAAACGTACGAACCGATGGCTCAGTGGGTATGGGGACATGCTACGAAGCCAAAGGTCCCGGGTTCGATTCCCGGCGCAGGC
>JAUJYS010001800.1:0-16302 GCA_033995665.1 Melogona broelemanni | reverse complement strand
GGGAAATAATCTACAGGGCAAATGTAGATTTTCAGACACATACCACAAACTTCAGCAATTTCTGTTTGGTGCTGCAAAATTGTTCTGTTGACGACAAACTTTGGAAAATTGTACTCTTAGAAAATTGATGGTTACGACAAAAGCAACCAATTACATAGAAAAACAACCCTCGTTCCACTTCCTAAAAAAAAAGGAAACAATTCTCATTGCAATTCATCAAAAATTAAAAGGAACCAAGTCGTTTCTAAGTTCCTAAAAAAAACGAACCAGTTCCTAGGAACGGAACTATTCCGTTCCTAGGAACTGGTTCGTTTTTCAACCTTCGTTCCTACCCAGCTTTCAATAATAAAGGTACACATTTTCAACACTTGTGCGTTTGCCAATGCATGTAATGTGGGCATGCCTATTGTGCACGGGCTTGTGCAAAAAATAAAAGGGAAAAAAAATCCTTTTCAGAGATATATCAGTCGCCTTCTGCTACATTCAGTCGCAGAGCACAAAAAGTGGTGTGTGAGGCTCCATGGATCGCCAAACAGTCTGGGCTCACACCAGATGCATCTAAGTGGAATTTCCGTGATTGCAGTTTGGGGTGGGAAGCGCGGCAACTGACGTCATAGGTACAAAACAAACCAACATTAGATGCACACATCTGTTCAGACAAACATACGCATATTTAGAATGTTTTTCATAATCTCTTTCTTGCGAAATTGGATTGCATTGTTCTGTGTATGTCTTTTTTGCGAAATTAGTTTGCATTGCTGTTTTTATTATTGCTTTTTTTTTAGGCGGGTCACACCTTTCGAAAGGTGCCTAGTGGTGTAATTAGTAGTTGAGTTCGCTTCTTGGACTAACTACCATTCCCGTGATTCGGGTTCAATTCCCAACGGAGATCTCCGCAATATTTTTATCTGGAGAGATAAATTCTTAAGAGACCCTTCGAACTTTAGGAATGGAAGTAAAGTAGTGTATCCTTAATCACGCGACCTTAAATTTGGTATACGTAACCTATAATTATGTGGTTGTCCTTAAAATTGTTAAACTTGTGCATCTCTACGCATACTGATGTCACGTGCTGTTAATTTCGTGCACGTGCGATTTTTATGACACATTTATGACCCGTGCCGGGTTCGATTCCCGACGCAGGCCCTCATTTATTTGATCTTGAGGTACTGGTGAAAATGTGCTTCTCACATATTGCCACAGCAACTCGAGGGGTACATAATCTCCGATAGTGAAAAAGTGTTGTGAACTAGTGATCATGAATAACAATAAATAATAATTCGTGCAAGTGCATTAGAACTGATGGGATGACGACATTTGGGTAGCAACTTTGACTAATTTCAGACATCTCACAAAAAAAAAGTCCAACTAAACCGACTTCACATTTACACAATTGAGTACCTGATATTTGAAACCCGGCACAAAACGACGACATTACAGGCGGATTTGAAAAAAAGCCCGTTTTTGATTAGTATTTCCCAGCACGACTCCCCGGCAATATACTTCACTCTCCCACCATCACACCCACCCCCAAGCCTCACCACAAAATGTAGGTCTGTGTCATTTGATGCGACTTAAAATAGCTTTACACGCAGAGCGTTTCCGCGATTCTGATACAAGCGATCGATTCGATCGATCGTTTGATATTTTTCTACTCCAACTTCAACAAGTGAGAAAAAAAAACGAGTGGAATTAGGCCTTTAGCTTCTGCTTTTGTAACTGGTAAATAATTCGAATCACCAGTCTAACCAACAAAGCTCCTGTTAATATGGAATAAGTTCTCAGAATGGTACTACATGAAAAATTTAGAAATTAGCTGTGAATATTGAAGGTTAATGATCACAAAAATAGAAAAACAAGCACACAATTAAAATTGCCGAACCGGAACGATGCAGACAAAAAAGATGCAGTATAAATATGTAGTTTAAATATGTTAGGGATTTGAAGGTCACGGTCAAGTATTCCCGAACATTCATTATTACTCTTTAAGAATAATCTTCCGTCCCTTTAAATATTAACTTGCTTTATCTTTTCTTCGATATTTATTTTTTGGGAGCGTTCATTTTTATTTGCCATAATTTGCCGCTAACCAATGACGCCACTTCCGTTTCCTTAAGATTCAAGAAGAATGACTCGTACCCGAAATCAAAGACGTATCAAAATCAACTCACAAAAGTTGCAAACCAGATCAATTTCATTGAAATTTGTCAAACATCTTGATAAACCATCTATAAAATCACATTATTAAAAATTAACTTTTATCCGCAGTATTTCAGAAACTCAGGTTATTTATACTTCCGATACACGTATTACTCTGTTAACATTTACTATATGTGTACATCAATGTTTGTTTACAGTATTTGGGAAGTTTAATTTTTTTTTCATAATTTTGTTGACACAAAATGTAATTTCATTGCCAAAGCAATTTAGGCTGGCAAACAAAAGCGATATTGTTATTTGATCTTTGTGTCGGTCAAACCATCGACCTGACAGTAACCAATAAAATTGCATCCATCCATTCCACAAAAGTCATTTCCGCTAAAGAGACATAGACGTCCATTTACGGCCAATCTATAGTTGATCCAGCCATCAGCTTGATGCGTTCGATAGAGTACAGTCACATTCAATATCACTATGTGCCAAAAAGCTTTCAAAATGATATGATGGAGATCTAAATAGGAAATGCGCAAAACAATCGAAAATGCCAGCTCACATATCCAATTCTATTTAATTCTGCTGCTGCTATATCGTGAATTTCGGTAAGTTACTTATTAAAAGTAACTGAGACGATCTTTGTTATTTATCAGACAATAGGAAGACGTTACATGTTACCGTTACTTGGCTATTTCGAGCTCATCAGCAGTGACCTGTAAAAGCGCTCGCTACGTAATGTACGCAATAGAAAAGTAGATTTTTAAGCAACTATTTGGCGCAAGTTGTCATGTAAGTCATACGGTCAAGTGTTCAAATCTCCGCTGGCCAAAAATAGCATCAAACCTATTTGACAATAAGCTGATGTGTTCTCGAGCAAAAAACATCTAACTAAGCGCGCGTCTGTACGAGTGTACTCGTGGGTGAAAGTATCCCTGTCTGAAAATAACGGAAGTATCGCCTCGTTACTTTCATCTTTGTGAGTAACGGTAACTGTAACGTATTCCTCTTACTGGTAAGTAACGAGGATCATCTCAGTCACATTTGAAAAGTAACTTACCCAACTGTGGACATCGCAGACTCGAAAATAAAACACAGCCGGTTGGTTCCCCAATTTTACAATAGTGATTTTCATCTCAAACCAGTACCCATTCTCATTAAGCTGGCTAACTCTATTAAAAACGCGTATGAAAGGCAGAAATGGTCGTTCAACAGAAAACATAACTGGAACTCTACTACGCATACATCTCAAATTAGATTTGCACAAAGCACGTGACGAAAGGGGTGCGTTGCACTTCTCAGTCTGGCACGAAACTTCCGCAACGACTAACCAGATGACACCGATATTTCGTTAGCTATCGCCCCAGCACCCTCCAATTTAACCAACTCCCAATGTTTTCAATGACGATGGGTTGGTTATGGAGGGGTGATGAGGAGGAGATGGGGGATTGGGGGATCATCGTTGCACACACACACACACACACAACTTGCAAATGGTTCCGTGATCGTATCTCGAATGATAGACGCGCACTCGCGCGATAGGCTTCTTTTTTTACGAGCCCAGCGTCGTCGCAAGGCACAACTGCGGATGTGTTCTCGGCCCACCATAAAAGGGAAGTTTGGTAAGTTTGCGAAGCGCGTTTAATGTGTGCAAAGACATCCGACAAAAGACAAATTTTGTCTTGGAGCAGCGTGGCTGGATAGTACAAATGCAATTTAGTCAAATTTGGTGCAAATGTTCGCCATGTGTTAAGTCATGCGCGCGCCGAGATACTCGTAAATCGGTCCATTGGACGCATGGCTACAGGTTCCCCGCACCAACCATTAACCGCATGACCCAGTAACGACATGCAGTGAGTGCATTGCATCATACGCAAATTTTGGGATGGTGGCGATTCAACAACTTTATTTTTCATATCGACAATCAATGAGTTAGTACGTCCCGTCAAGCTCTGTGAGTATGGCAACAATCTTCGGAGCGGGCGGCCCGAGTTCGATTCCCGGCGCAGGCTCTCGTTTATTCGATATCATGGGGTAATGGTGTCGTGTCACCCCTTATAGCCGAGGCTGAGGCGAAAGGGTGACTAATTTCCCCTGAGCTCCCTGTACAGAGCTTAGGGGTGAAGGCAGCCTGGCCACCTGCCATTTCACTATCCTATCGTCATCACTTAAGTGAATATCACGACAGGAGATTCTGTGCCCCTCTACTAATCGCTTGAGCAATTGCGGAGGGACACGAAAGCCCGAGCCGGGGAATCGAATCCAGGATCGCCGCACACATGGCGGATGCTCTACCACTGAGCGACCATCCGCGGTCGATAAACTGACAATCACGGCTCAGAATTCCGAGTCAGACATCCCCAGTATTCAAATACCACTACACCCAGCGGACATCAGCAGAGTACCAATCTATCATCCGCGGATGATGGTACAGTAACTACGGCAAATCGTATATGAGCTGACAAAATTGGAAAATCTGTCGTCCGGAAGAATGCGGGTGCCACAAAATCTTATTGTTCTTGCTAAACAAATTATGTTCGAATTTCACGTGTGCGCCCCATCACAATCCGATTAGCCTTGGAGCGGGGTGAAGCGATCTGTGGTTGCTATGAATATCGTTGTCATGGGGAGTGGGTAAACATCCTCATGGTGTGTCGCTCAATCAAAATCTCTTATGCTATATAATCCAAAAAGTGCCAGCATGGGTTAGAAATTGCTGCAATTTTTAGTGTCATGAATTGACAGATTTTTTCGGAACTCATGTCGTATTAAGCCAATAGATTGTTGAGCGATCAAATTTAAATAATATTAGATCATTTTTGAAAAGGAGAGATGTTTCCAAAATTTCAAATTGTCCACATTTGTTACTCTAGAAGTGTATTAGTCATCAGATATCAAATAGTAGCACTACTTCATATTTAACGATTGCGGTGCGGCGGTCCCGGGTTCGATTCCCGACACATGTTCTCGTATGATAAATGGAATATCATACATATTCATAAAGTGATTTTTTTAATGATAATTTGTTATAAATTGAATTTTCAAACGTTCAACAATTGAATTTTCAAACGTTCAGTGAAGTGTTTTAAAAAATCTTTAATCGAAGGAACGGTTGGGGTTGGGGATTGGCAACGGATAAACGTCCCGCTGCTGTCAATCCCCGAATCTCCGAACTGGAGCCTCGTACTGGAGATGGACCGGACTGAAGCCGGTTCGGTTCCTTTAAATGTTTGTAGGAATTGGATTTGGAACGGGTTTATTTTTTTCTTAGATGGAACGAGAACTGAAACGGTTTAAAAGGAAAGAAAATATAACCAGATTCAAACATGATAGTATCATTTCAATTGGTATTTAATTTGACTAACGCAATGCACCATTAGACAAGAGAACTCAGCTACTATCGAGCCTTGGTCATAGACGCAAGCAGCAACTTGGGACAGTAAAAACTAAATTGAAAGAAGCAAAATCGGCAGACGCGCAGACAGGACTAAGCCGATTAAACCCAGAACGGGCGATTAACCGCAGAACGATTGTTCAATAAAATCGCTACACTTAACGATTTTACGCTTGGGTGTTAAGGTGGGTTCATACTAGTATCAAATCCGCGTATCAGATCGCAGTTTTGTATCATTTTTTTTTGCCAAACTCCCGTATCAAAATGATACATCGATCGGAACGCAGCTGCTCCCGTCAAGAGTCGGTATTTCCCCGACATATTTTTTAAAAAGGGGAAATCTCTTCAATGTAGTGAATAGCACTATAGGAGATTCTGTGTCCCTCGTGTTGCTTAGGCAATGTGTGAAGGGCACATTTTCACCAGTATCCCGGGATCGAATACAGAATATTCTACAAACTAGAGCCCGCGCCAGGAATCAAACCCGGAACCGCCTACACCAAAGGGATCAAAAGGATGACACGAAGCCAAAGGGGTGATACGCGAAAATGATATACGCATTTCATACAGAACCAGTTATCCTCTAGTTGCTGATCTGTAACAAGATCACGATTATGATACACGGATTTTCTATTAGTCTGGACACACCTTTAGATGTACCACTCGACAAGACGGTAGATTGAAACTCCAAAGAATCGGGTGAACAAAAAATTCCACCAGCTAATCTCAATCTAATTTCAAAAATAATTCCAATAATATTTCAAAATGAATAATTTATAAGAAAACTACGAATGAATAAAGACAAGCTATACAAACCAAAATAAAAGGTACAATCTGTTTAGCCCAGTCGGTATTGAAACCGGCTGCAGTGCGGCGGTCCCCGGTTCGATTCCCGGTCCTAGCTCTCGGTTTATTCGATCCCGGGGTACTGGCGAAAATATGCCTCCTCAGATATTGCCACAGCAACACGAGGTACACAGAATTCAATTCAGAAATAAATGCCACAACAGTTTCTTGAAATATCAGATACTACTGTAGTAATAATTATTAAATATTTCAAGTATACATAAAATTGATCGACATATTTTCGGCATTAAAAGATTAAACACTTTCCGGCATAAACTATATGGTTAACTCCAATAGACAACCAGTCTACGAGACAACAAATCTTAAAACCAGCCTAATTTTGTATTTGTAATGGTATCTCGTTTACTTAGCCACCATAATCCTCCCAGCCCCTCACATATCTCCATAGAGACACGAGGGTGCAGTAGTCCTGTGGTGCACTAGGCGCTACGGTAACTTTAAAAAAAATAATAATAATAATTCGTGTATATGCGATTCGCGTTAGACAAAAAAACGGATATCAGAAAATTTTAAAACAAAATGGTTTATAAACAAATACGAAGGTTTTGGGATCTGCGGACAAATTAATTGCAATTATTCCACGAAAGCTTTCGGTCAAGCTAAAACTTGCGACGTACCTACCAGGTACCAACACAACGATCAACAGCGGCACTCACAAAAACATTTCCGGCAATCGCGTTTTGAAATCACAATGTCACGATTGCGGTATATCACGTCAAAGCACGACGACGACACGAAAAACTTTACCGAGGCGCACTTTTTCAGGTTTCTACGAGACAGAAAATGTCGCAGCAGAAAATCCCACGTGAAAACCGGACCCACGCGAAACCGAGAATCACGTGAACCGTCGTCGTATGGAAGAAAACTCACACATTTCGAATCGAACTTTCACCACAACGACGCGCACAAATTCCCGCAGTGTGTGTTCGCGTGCTGGCTGGTTTTCGCACGTGCTGTAGAAGAAACGGTTTTCTGGCTGCCGCTGCACGCGAACTCGAAACACGCGATGCACGAAAAATGAGGAAGCCTCGACCCCCGAGCTCTCAACCAAGCGCCGCACGCAGACGCCGCGCGCGCATGCCGCTGATCAATGACGGAAAGTCCGCCTCCCATCCCACCACATCTCCCCCCCTTTCCCCATCCGTTTGACACACTGGAAGATTACGACACGCAAAGCGAGAATGAAATGCGGTGGATACGTCACACCCTGTATACGCGCTCGTATTAGATAAACGATCCGGGTTAGGACGATCGACTGAAAATGAGCAGACATGGGTGGACTCCTGCGGGGGAAACTTTGCCTTCACCGAGAACCAGGAACAACTATGCCCTTACTTTCGGGGTGCCAATTTTGGACTTTATTCTATTTTTGTGGTTAATTTATTTTTCTTCCAAATCAGAATTCTTCCAAACCAGAATAGTGATATTGAAAATGAATCGATCAAATAAAATCAACCGACAGAAATGCAGTTTGGGGTAGGAATGGAACGGATAAGTTCCATTTCTAGAAATTGGTTTCTTTTTTGAAGAACTTAGGAATGCCTAGGCTCCTTTTAATTTTTTTAATAACGAGAACTGGTTTATTTTTTTTTTTAGAAACTGGGATGGGGGTTTATTTTCCGTGTAAAGGGTTCCTTTCGCTATAACCTTTAATTTTATACTTTAATTTTCAAAAGTGTGTCGATATCGGAACCAACTGCGTCCGCAAATCGCTATATGGCCGTTATATATTTGTTCATGCAAATTTCCATGTGCGAAAAGAAAAAAAAATGCGTGAGAATCTTTATTCGTCTTTACTCACAACGTTATGATGTCATGGAATTGAAACAATATTTTTAATCGAAGAATCGAAAAAGTTCCAGGGTTCTTTTGAAAAGGAACTAGGAACGCCCAGTTTCCTTTTTAATTTATGTATGAACTGGAACGGGAACTTTTGTCATGGAACGAACGGGAACTGGAACCGGTTCCTTTTACATAAGGAACGAACCCAACACTGCCTCAGGTCCAAGGAAGATAAAAATAGCGTGGTCGATGGCTGGCTCAACGATAATGGCCATCACATATTACTCAATATTATCTTTATACACACACACACACACACACACACACACACTTACACGTTTAACGCCATTGGCGTAACTCGTTGGGAAAAGTGCAACACAGGTCGTGCCTAGTAGTGTTTCTATGGCCATAACTAGAAAGACGTTTAGCTGAATTATGGCGCATGTTTTCGGGTTCCGCACAAGAGTTTTTAAATTATTTATCGTGATATCGTAAACCCAGTACCCTGTTACTAATTTGTTATGGTATTTGCTTTGAGCTTCGCGGTTTAACACTTAGGTGGCGCTTATTGAACCGGGAAAATGCGGCAGAAATTTCTACAGCGCATAGGTAGAAGCTTAGGAGTAATTTTGAATCTAAACTCTATTTTTCAGTTCGAGGCAAAATGACCGTGCACCATTCGCTTCAAACATCATTCATTCATACAA
Source organism: Melogona broelemanni (assembly GCA_033995665.1). NCBI lineage: Eukaryota > Metazoa > Arthropoda > Diplopoda > Chordeumatida > Chordeumatidae > Melogona > Melogona broelemanni. Next base: position 7,401 of record JAUJYS010001800.1, on the reverse strand, counting down.
AAGCAGCAAAAAAGAAAACGATTTTCTGGACCGCCACTAGACGGCGTAATTTGCCGGGATCAAATATAATACTTGAGCATATTTGTACATTGATTTTAATCACAGTAATTAATGATGTAGTTTGAAATATTTATAAAAATGCTATTAATTTCAATTTTTTTAAAATTGTTTTGAGTTAAAATATATTTAAAAAAAATTATATTAGTTTGAATCACTTTTTAAAATATTAAAATTGTACACAAATTTACCACGAATAACCACAACCATTAGCTTTAATTTCAATAAAGCAGATCAACATAAACCAACAACATTTTTTGAAATGTTAGCCGGTTACTATCAGCTTGATTTCTACAATTTCAATTTTGTCCAAAATTAAATTAAATGTAAAAAAATGTACAACATCTCAATAATTGAATTATTCACATAAAATCGTGCTCTTAATTTAAATATAATCAAAAAGAATGTTTTCGCTTCTGTAAGTGAACTTAATGCTGCAGGAGGTATTTCCCAGAATAAACATTGATTTAAATTTTACCTTTAATAATAACTCGATACTGTATGTTTTTGATTTAATCAAGACGACTGCATACCAAATAAGGTGCGCATTCGTTCCTACCATCTGAATCTCTAACCATAATTGGAACAAAGTGATTCGCTAATGCATTGGATGGGCGTGTTCTATTTCTCTCGCTGATGGAATTTGAGAATTCGCTGCCAGTCATACATACACAATGAATCCAAGCCCACGTGACCAGTGTTGGCTTGGAACGGAACGGAAAAGTTCCGTTCCTAGGAACGGGCTCTTTTTATGAGGGACTTTGTCTGAAACGACTAGGTTCCTTTTTCTCGGAAAAAACGCTTCGAAAGGTTTCGTTCCTTTTTTTCAATCAGAAATTGGAACGGGTGTTCATTTTACTATGAGCATAGCATCTAAATAATTAATATTTAAATATTAAATATTATACCTTTTATTATTTAAATATTTTTAAAAAATGATTACGTTTACCTGCAAAGCTTACGGAATAATAATAATAAAAAAAAATTGTTATGGAATGTTAAGATATTGTTACTCGTTCAGAAAGTGATATTATAATTATATTTATTTGTATGTTCTAATCGAAAGAAGGGATGAGGTGGGGGAATGTTCCAGATTTCTTTTGAAAGGGAACAGTTCGGTTAAATAAAATTTTGGTAAGAACTGGAATTGGTTCTTTTTAACAAAAGAAGAACGGGAACTGGAACGGCCGTTCCTTTTCACAAGCTACGAACCCTCAACACTGCGTGTGACGTCATTGAAAGAGCGAGACACCACCATGATGACGTAGTCCTGCTACCACCGCCTGTCCGACATGTTGCACATATCAAAGCTGTTTTTAAGTGACCCCGGGGACACAATGAAAGTGTAGTTGAGAGAGCTAGACGTCGCCCAATCCTAGAGTCTGATATCGGTGGGCCTTTTTTCTCGGGGCATACACACACATAAATGATAAAAGGTGAATCGATATGGTGTTGGAAGGGGTGTCATTCTCGTCTTCGTAACGCCATTTATGCTTTGGGCTTAGAGCTAGCCAAGCAACGACAATGTTTACATTGGACATTGAAAATCAGATTCCTTTATTTATCCGGACTTTCCCTGGCCAAAAATTAAAATTATCCCGACATGTTCAGAAGAAATTAAAATTGTGAAACATTTTCCCAAAAACAAAAGGTTCGGAATTTAGTCATAAAATATTTCTTTAGAATGTTGCAAGTAGCATATAGAAAAGGAAAGAACGCGCAACGCACGAGTTATTTTTTAATGCATGTGGCACGTAAAAGAAATAGCCCGCATAGGGCGAATTATTTTTTAAAACATGTAAGCAACACAGTATTTTTTAATTACTTGTAATAGATCGAAAAGGAAAGAGCACACATGCAGCGCAAATTTTGTTTCTATGTCGGAATTACCATATGGAACTAAATATTCAAGTAATAATAAAAAACTAATTAAAAAATGATTTGGCTTTTTTAACTGATTTAAAAAATCTAAAACTTTTTTGAAAATTTAAATAGCATATCAATAAAATTTATAACAAGTATCTACTTAAAATATTGCTGTCTGTTATGATTATAATGGTCAAGGATTTAATCCAACTATTTATCGTCAGAACCTGACTGTTCCCGAACCGGTCCATTCGTCCAATTGTCGAATGTGTCCACCACCTTGTCCACCAACGGCTAGTTTATAAAGGAATTTCGAAATTTAGTAATATAGAACAACAAAAGTCTCGAGAGACTACGTTTCTGTTATCTTCCGCAGCTCAACGACGATAGTTTCGAAAAACATATAGAACGTTCGAGAAGAAAACAAATGGCGGCGTTACGACAAGCCATAGCGCGTGCCATTCCATCTCCAGTCACACATTCAAAAACGAAAAAAGAAAAAAAGTAACTCTGAAAACCAAAAGAGGGAAAAAAGCCAACTTTCACCTCGAATAAAATTACCCATAAATAGCGGATCGACCCATCGTCCTGGAAACGCCTGTCAGCAGTTGCCGCCATCCCCAACAGACTGAACCCATGTTTCCTGACACGTGGCAAATCCTGTAACCCACTGCAACAGACGAAACAGAGTCCAGAATTGAAAAACTGCTGGGCAGGGTCTGCAGCTATAGTGACGTATCGGCTGCGTTGGCCAAACTGAAACCTAACTGCGTTGTCTCAGTGGAACCGACGTAGAGAGCACGTGTTGAGTGCAACTAATGCGGAGCTAGCAGAAAAAATATCGCGATTGTCGCTGCGGTGCACGTGAACCTGAAGTACATGAACCTAATTGAATACATGGTCTGGTGAAGAGTCAATGTATCAAAAGAGTTTTCGGTATGTCCTTACCAGTGTTGGGTAGAAACGCAACGGAAAAGTTCTGTTCCTAGGAATTAGTTCCTTTTTTAGGAACTTTGGAACGCCGAGGTTCCTTTTATTTCTGTAGAAACTGTAACGGGAACTGGTTCCTTTTTATTAAAACCCTTTTATTAAGATGAATTGAACCTTGATTGTCTATCTGTCGGTTTCAACTTCTTTGCGCTCCTCGTTAACCAACTTGCACGCCACCTAGAGACTTGAAACTTTGAGGGCTAGTAAAACTCGTGGAACATTTTCATCTATAAACTGTTCATGTCATTCGTCGAATCCTTGAGAAAGTTATTAATTTATTTAGTTGACAAAACGTCCATTGGTCACATTGGTCACATGAATTTAAGTTTAAAACTTTCATCTGTATTTACTCACCTTCACGTGCAGTTAGATCTTCGTTTCATGGTTTCGTTTTACAATTAATTCTACAATTAAAATTGATAGCGCGCAAAGTGACGTCATCAGTAACTCACGCATTACGTCATTGTGGCTTTACGTAGTTTGATGTCACGTGTAGTGAGCGTTAACGGCACGATTTAAATTTTAAGCTCGATCAAAAATAATATTCATATTTTTAATTGATCAGCATGTTCAAAATTAAATTAATGCTCATTTCAATGTTTAAATAATCTAAAATTCACGTTGTGTCATGGTTTAAATAAAAGGTTTTTTATTCCGAAAAACGAAGTTTTTTGCCATTATTCGTTTTTAGGAACTAGAACGAGGGCTCCTTTTCTTTGTAAATGGATCAATTTGCCATAACCTAACATTTTCTACGAGAACAATTTACAAAGTGTCTCGACACACCATTTAGGAAAATTGTACTCATAGAAAATTGAATGTTGTGGCAAAAAAACCCTTTACAAAGAAAAGGAACCCCCGTTCCAGGTCCTAAAAAAATAACCAGTTCCCGTTCAGTTCCTAAATAAATAAAATCAGCCTAAGCGTTCCTAAGTTCTTCAAAAAAGAAACCTTAAGAAGTAAATTGGCTCTTCACTAGTCCATCTAATAATATATAGCCAATGGCTTCTAGCCCATTCATTTCGTTGGTATCGTCCGCAGCGAAGATCGCGGTGTGAGTGACTCGAGACTCGGAAGCCAACGCTTTAAGAGCCAAGTTTAAGCGAAGATTGAATCTCTTCGTCCGCGAACACGACCAGGAAATAAAAGACAGAATAAGAAAGAAAAAAAAAAGAAAACGTCTAAGAAGGGGAGAAAATGTCAAGAATATTTGATATCGCCGCTGCATCTTTTAGTTAAAAGCTAAACTCAATCTCTTTATTTTTATATCTACTTTTCAGAAGAACAAAAAAGAAAGATATCCATTCTTGGTTTGGCCAAGTGTCGTCACGTAACAAAATTGACGACTCGAGAAACGAAACTTCACGTGCTTTCATTTTGTCTCCACGTGCATTTATTTTGACTCCACGTGCTGTAGCTGTCGGTGACAATATAACTTCTTCACTGCTGTAAGGTCAGCAGCAGAGTTGGGTAAGATACTTTTTAAAAGTAACTGATACGATCCTCGTTACTTATCAACAAGAGGAAGACATTACAGTTACCGTTACTGACAAAAACGTAAGTAACAAAACTTCTCTGAAAAAAGGTTACTGAACCGTTACAAAGTTATTCAAATATAAAAGTAACGGAAGTAACGTCACGTTTTCCGTACACGTAAACCGTTACATAAAATCACTATGAAAAAAAGGTTTCTTAAGCAAGAGAAATACTTGGCATGCCTATGGTAATCACATCAAATCGACGGAGGCGAATGAGGAATTTTTTTAGAAATTTTAAATCACCGTAGTGCCTAGTGCACTACAGGATTACTACACCTTCGTGTCTCTATGGAGATATGTGAGGAGCAGGGAAGGGAAGGGAAATGGCCAGCTGGAATAGCCAGGCTGCAGGATCCACCCCTAAGCTCTGGACTCCCTAAGGGGTGACGCCAGTATCCCAGGCTAACGAATAAACGAAAGCCTGAGCCGGGAATCGAACCCGGGACCGTCCGTTTCGTAGCATGTCCCCATACCCACTGAGCCATCGGTTCGTATTGTCATGGAACGAACGGACATCGTTTCATGACAATACCGTACGGTTCCAGTACCGGAACCGGTTCCGGAACGGGTTCGGTTCGTACAATTTAATTGTGTCCGCAAGCAGAATGATTACCTGATAAACAATTATGTTGGTTATGGTTAACAAATCGACATTTGGAAAGGGATCCTATTTGAAAACGTTTGTCCGCCATTTTGAATAGATATTGCGAATGTGTTGTAAGACATTGACGGTAGATGGCGTCAAATCGCGGCGTCGGCTAAAACTAAACACGGTGTCGGTTTAAAGTAATGCGGCAGCGAACAAGAAACTTATTGCACTATATATTCAATATAATGAGAAATGAAATATCTTTGCAAATTTTGGCAATAGAAAATGCGGCAGAAAATATATTGAAAATGACAAGGTTGTACGAATTAGTGAAGGTCGCCATTTGGAAAAGTATGCGCGGCGTCTTCTGAAACTAAGCGCGGACGCGCAAAAGCGCGTGGTGTGACGTGGATGCAAAACGTTACAGCGTAGACACTAAGGTTTTTTAGGATTGTCCCCAATTAAAGCAAATTTATAAACGTATTCAGGTTAAAATAGTAACTAAACTGTTATAAAGTTACACAAAATTGAAAGTAACGGAGTCACGTGAACGAATAGAATGAAAGACGCTGTTTCCCCTTCGGAAGAAGTTGGAAACCGACGCGTTCACATGGCGTTAATACCCGTTGACCGAGACGAGATAAGGTTAACGGAAATCCACTTTCTGAAAAGAGCATTACTAGACAATGCTGGTGGGAGCCCATAGCACCACAGCCACTACTACTGCTGCTACGTCAGAGACTCGTTCAGCAAACAGTAGCAACAAAGTGATGCCGTCACAATTCCATTAGAATTCCCTCGCATCTCATTGTTTCGCAAACAGAACTCGCCCAACCAATAATAGAGGAAATACACAATGTCGGCGTTCTCCACAATCCTCATAAGACCACTAATCTACCCAATAACAAAAAATTACAACTGTAATAAAACCACAAGGGACTACCCAACCAACTGTAATAAAACCACAAGAGACTACCCAACTGTAATAGCACCACAAGAGAACCCCTACTCTGGGTTTCATAAGCATGATTCTATGGAAATATATCTCCCCGTTTCCAATGATTGATTATTCCCACGCCCGTAACCGAAACCGGGACAATCGCAGGCGAGAATGCTTACCGCCGTGGTAAGCATTCTCGCCTACTATGCATGTTATCACGTTTCGGGTTTCAGCCGAAAAAAATTCGGCCGATAAAATTCCGTACCTTCCTTGGTAATGGAAGTAAAGCCGTGAGACCTGTGCCTGTACGTTGTCAGGTACACGTTAAAGATCCATAGCTAGATCAGAAGCCTAGACTAAGCCAAATTCTAAAGTACCAGGTCGCCCCCTAAGTGGAGGCTGGTAAGCCTCCTTAGAAAACAGTACAATCCCATATATTCCAACATAATACTACGGCGTGGCAATTACCCAATATAAATATAAAAATCTAAATTAAGCGAAATCTGGAAAAAAAAATCATAATTTTTTTCATAGACTCGGGTCTTATGAGGTTAGAATGCTTGCGAACATGCACGAATACTGCAGTACCATGTGTCACATATCTCAGGGTATAGAACAGAAAATGCAACAACCTCCAAATGTTCATGGTCACATAGCGAACAATCCGATCTACTAGACTGCTACTAAACGCTAGACTGGTCACAAAAAGAAAACAGAATACCGAAATTCGACATTCTCTCGCGGGTTTCAATGTACAACAGTGTCTTACGGAACTTTCTTGCTAAACTCGTCGCAAAGGAATTGGACAAAATAATATAAACATCTATTTTTGTAAAACATGCATGTTGTACAAATAAATGTGTTTCCATTACTGTGTTCAACCCCTGAAGCCCATCGCGACCGACTGCGATGCGACGGTCCCGAGTTTCGATCCTCTGAGTGCTGATGAAAATGTAACACCTCACATATTGCCATAGCAACACAAGGGGTACAGAGTAGTAGTGATATTCACTACAGTGATTGCAAAAATCTTAGCAATTTGTTTTGCTAATAAATAAGTTGGAAAGAAAATTTTGTCTTTACTAAAATTCACATACGCGAATAAACACAAAAATAAAAATTGAGACGTACTTTACAGTGCTTTAGTGAATTTGTGAGAGTCATGCTTCCAACTTCTGTAACCGGCGAATTAAATGTGTCTTACTATCGAACTTTATTTCACTGATTTATGATTTATTTTATGCAATCGGTTGAATTTCAATTTTTTATATAATTGTTACCGCAAACACTCGGGTGGTTCAGAAAATAATGATTGCTAATGAAAATTGCAAGTGCGTCTAATAATTTTTTTTTTATTAAATCACCGTAGCGCCTAGTGCACTACAGGATTACTGCACCCTCGAATCTCTATAGAGATTATG
>JAUJYS010001799.1:0-16305 GCA_033995665.1 Melogona broelemanni | reverse complement strand
GGATCCACCCCTAAGCTCTGGACTCCCTAATGGAAGCTCAGGGGTGACGAAAGCCTGCGCCGGGAATCGAACCCGGGACCACCCCCGCTCAGCCACTGGGAGCCGAAAAATTAAAATTAAAAGTGCGGGGAGCACGCCGAGATGAATGTCGAAAAATTACCTAATAAAAAAGTGACCATAAATTGGTCCACAAATATTCTAATTCTTGGGATTTTTCAGTCGTCCTTTAAATTAGTTATTTCATGGCGTTTGTATAGCCAAACGCTGTAGTGTACAGCGTTACAGAAGATAACAATACAAACGTAGAGCTACAGAAGTTTCCAACAGATATACTGTCGATAGTTATTTAAAGATTGACTGATGTGCAGGTTGATTATCTCCTTATGATGACTTTAGCTGCACGACGTTGAGATCGGAATAAATCATGCATTGTCCACGAAATAATTCTACTGTGCAACAGATATAGGACTAGAGTGCCAGAATTCAGAGGATGCTGTAAGCAAAATATGGTAGTATTTAAGTAGACTAGTTCATAATCTACCCACTGGGTCCGTGGCGCTGCGATACGTGATACTAATCGAATAAGAATCGCTGCCCCACTCTCAATGTGGGGAGTATGTGAACTACATTTTACTACCAGATTTTGGCTTACAACAACTTCTGAATCCTAGCTCAGGAGATTGGCATAAGCGGACATGGCGAGTTCGCTTTCTCCAATTAATCACATAAGTGCATACGTGGTTTCAGGAAAATATAATTAAGTGCGTCATGCCGTTTCCCTAACAATGAATATCGTTCAGCACACGTAGTCAAATATCTAACTGACGGAGAACCAGGAATAGAAGCCGGCAGGGAAAACGCGATATTTTTCCAGACGCTTTTTTATGCGTCGAGAAATGCACATTTGCAACGGGCATTCATTTTTAAGCACGCGGTCAATTTTTTGGTGGCAGCCAGATAGAAAGGAAGACGCTATTCAGAAAACCGGGTATTCCGTAACCGATCTCCTTTTTCGCCCGTCTTAGTTTTTAAGAAAAAAAAACAGCTTTCGGCGGATGGACGCGTAGCTAGCTAGCTAGCAATCATCGTCAAACGTGCACTTTAAAAAAGGGACGACTTCATATCCGACAGTTGTGCGGGACGGTCACGCGATATCTCGCTGCTGCAATTAAAGGTCATCGACCTACGACCGGAGGCTGACCCCTCTGTTACATCAGACCGCAGTTCTCGTAATTATAGAAACGTAAGAAGGTATGAATTCATATTAAATTTGTAAAACGTGAGTAACCAAAAGATAAAGAAATGGCACGACCTATACGTGGCTAAACAATTACTTCATTATTATCCATAATTGGTTTCAACATGCCCCCAAGTTTACACTCGTCAGTTGGCCGATTACATAAGACGTAATAGTCGTACATCGGTATGCATGCAAATAAATGCATTGCCCATGTCCACGTGGTGAGCATTCTATTTTCCATACAACAAAACTAGCATTAATCTTATGATGTAATTGCGCGACGTCGTAGTCAAGGCGGTAAAGGAAACCGCCTGTGACGCGGGTGATACCAGGTTCGATTTCCGACTCGGGCTCTTGTTTATTCAATCCCGATGTACAATTTAGTAACTATTTTCATATCCACTATTCCACTGACTATGTGCTGGATGATTGAAAAACATATTTGTTGCTTTGCCGGGTAGTCTCACAAATTGTATAGGAATAATTCAGCCCAACACTACAGTACACTTGAGTGTACATCAACAATTCAATTGTACGACTCGTAGTCAAGTCAGTATTGCAACCGACTGCGGTCGGGCGGTCCCGGGTTCGATTCCCGGAGCAGGCTCTCGTTTATTCGTTCCCGGGGTACTGGTAAAAATGTGTCCCTCAGATCTTGCCTAAGCAACACTAGTTTTTATTTATTTATTAATCAACGTGAACAATATCATTGCAATAATTCAAATACCAGGAGTGGGATACCTGTGTTCACGCAATATTGTTAGCACGCTCGTGATGCTAGTAGCATTATGTGAGGGGAGCATCAAATGGAATTTACAAGAAACAATAGGGTCCCGCCGACGACATCGGTAAAACAATCGATCAGCTCATCGGCCACTAACGTTCAACAGGATTTCTACATTAATCTACAATGTTATACCACATCACAAATACATTGTGGGGCAATCCATGATATATCGCAAGCTTAATAATCAGAGTCAAAGTAATCAAGATTTATAATTCAACAGACAAAAATATATAAGGTAATATGAAATAAGATCATTACAAATCAAATTCACAGTTGTAAAAAAAAAAATTTTTTTAAATAAAGTAATAACAGAAACACCACCTGAGGCGACTATCTACCTGATATACAGTATAAGGCAACTTTACCTTCTTTAATCTCGACTCCTTGGTCTCAAGAAAATGCGGCCACCTCTCAGTCGGAGAACGCCAGGAATGCACTGACTAGTCTTGAGGAGCGAGTTACTGGTGGGGAAACACACACACACCTCTCATTAAATTATACATAATAAACGCGCACGAAAAACGTGCGTGAGTTTATGTCTACATCTTCGCATGTTCACATTCCTGCCACACATAACCAGTGGCCAAACGCCAAGAAAGGATCAACAACAGCTGAAGGAAGAGGGGAGGGGAGGGGACACGGGACGCCGGTTGAGGTGGAATAGAAAAATAGAGTTGATTCGCGAATTACTTAGGTAAAAGGGCGTTCGAAATTAATCTATGCTCACTGCCGCCATTAGCGTGTCACACACGAGAGGCGGTGCCGTGGCATCGTCTCCCGTCGTCTCGACGGCGGTGGGACGTCAAAAGTGACGCGAGCGGCGGCCCGGGCGGCTATTTTCGCGCGTCCACGCCCGGCGGGATCCACCGTGTGGTACGGGCATGCCAACCGCGCCACTCGATGTAAAAATCAAGGCGACATTAAAAAAAATAGTCGCTAGAGGCGGCTAGTTATAAGGCAAGGTTCACGCGAGGAATCGTTTTACGGAATTGTTATTTTGGCTGCCAAACATATCAGAAATTTTAATTAAAAAGTCATGCGGGGATTTTACACTCGAGTAAGAGAAATCCATAAATACATTTATCCAGATAACAAAATTTCAAAAAAAAAAAAGCCCAAGAGTGATACAGACGAAATTAAAAATTGGTTATAGAAAAAAACGCTGCCAAACAAAATACCTCGGAGTAGCTACGATTACCGTTACGTGAACGCTCGATATTAATGACCCTCGACTTTGATTAACTTTTACCCTAATCAAAACTCACATCGCCACCCCCCCCAACTTTCCCGGTAGGTATCCTCGGACATCACTTCCGTTTGTATCTGGACGTTCGATCATGACTAATTGCTAAATTCCCCCGACCGCGCCGTTGTTCTAGGTGGTCGGGGTGGTCAGTCGGTGAAAATCCACGCCATTCGTCCTCCCCCCCCCCCCGCCGATATTATCGCGCGAACCCGGGTGATCAAACCGTCGGTCAACCGCCGACCACCGTCTCTCCCTCACCATTCATCAAAACGCTCGACGATTAATCGGGGGACGGAGCGGTCAGTTCCACCATCCAAAACCCGTGCGCGTCCAGAATAGTGCTGGATCGTAGCTCCCCTCACCCCCTCCCCCACCAGTTTCGTGAGGTCGAGTCAACCGCACAGACTAAAAGTTTGTGAAACACTGGCGAGGTCGATTCGTTGTGATAGACCCGTTCTGAACCGTATCTGACGTAATGAGTTTAAAATAGCCACCTCGGAGAAAAATGGAGGCATCGCGTATTGCTGGGTTTGAATGTCTCTCAACCACAATTAAAAGTCATTGAAAAATAAAAAAGTATTGAATTATATTTTTTTATAGACCGGTAATTAATCAGTAAAATATTTTAATTAAACAGGAAAAACATCAATATGAAATTAAAATTAAAATTCTCGTTGTATTGAGCTGCATAAAGTAATTGAGTATTAACTAATTAAGTTTATTTTTTATATATAATTTCGTTTTTAATTAATATACACGCAATTGAATTTTTAAGTATAATTTTGTTTTTTTAATATTATAAAAATGTATGGTAAAAAGTAAAAAGTATGGTATTAAAAAAGAAAAATTATACTTAAAAATTTAATTGCGTGTATATTAATTAAAAACGAAATTACATATAATAAATAAACTTAATTAGTTGATACTCATTCACTCTATGCAGCACAATACAAAGAGAATTTGAATTTTAATTTCATATTGATGTTTTTCCTGTTTAATTAAAATATTTTACTGATTAATTACCGGTATATAAAAAAAAAATAATTCAATATTTTTATTTTTCAATTACTTTTAATTGTGGTTGAGAGACATTTACTATACATATAATCTGAATTTCAAACATATAATTTCGTTCAATTTATTCAACGTTGTACCAATGTGCTCAACAATTCACAACCTTACACGCACGCCATCTCGCCTACATGGCACAGTGTCACTTAAAAAGAGAGAAGCCGTTTCCCATATTCTCGATGGAAGCCGCCAAGAAAAGTTGCATCAAAAACGCATTTGGGGCGGCACCATGGGGGGTTGATTCATTCGCTCACAACGGGACATCCACCGGCACATATGGCACGAATGGCACACGGTCGGTCCATTCACGCAAAAGCCGCCAACTCCCTCAGAAACGTAGACTGGCACGGCCAACGGAACCACCGAACCGAGCTCGAGGCACCGCAGAACAATAAATAATTGATCGCGACCATTATCAAGCCGACTGCGACTAGAACTGCCAACACTTGTAACTAGACGGCGTTGATTGTGGTATCGACAGCAGTCAGCTCATTTACTCCCCCACCTTCACAATTCACCAATCATGATTTTATACTGCACTGCGAAATGAATTTAGTTGGTTAGCTGGGTTTATTTACTAAATAATTGTCTTACGCTGAAACCGACAAACCCTGTATATGTTAATTCCAGCCGATGATAACGTACATTGATGAACTAAAATGGGAAGAATCCGAGGGGACATTGTTTCGCTATTCGATTTACGATGCTACGAGGTTTCAAGATTTTCGTTCTATTTCATTTTTGTTTAGAGCTTGCGGCAGATTCGCGATGCCTCGTCACACTTAGGTAGGTAACTTTTACTCGGTAGTGTTGAGATTTCGTTCCTTTTGAAAAAATCCGTTCCAGTTTCCGTTCCTCCCATGAGGAAACCCGTTCCCGTACTGATCATATAGAAATTACAAGAAACTTGACCGTTCCTAGCTCTTTTTTTTATTAACTGGAACTTTTCAGTTCCTTTCCGTTTCTTCGATTAAAAAATATTTCAGTTCCTTTCTAGGAAAAGGGAATTATGCGTTCCTTAATTTCTCACATAATATGAACCATTTCCTAGGAACGGTACTTTTCCGTTCCGTTCCTACCCAACACTGGGAACTTTAACGTGTTCCTGACCTCATACAGTGTAGGGCTGAATCTTATACAGCTGCGGGATGCAGTCTGTGATCGGAAACATTGGAGAGCTTTTATTCATAGGGCCACCAGGGGTCGGAAACGACTCGATGGCACTTAGCAACGACATCATATAGGCACGGTTTCCACATACTCAATATTTGTTTGTGCAAATTACGAAGGAAGACGCCAGAAAAAAATCCAGAGAACCCGGAAGAGAATTGAACCCGCAACCAGGCGTTGCAATCAAACGCGCCACACGGTGCTACAGAGTACGAGACATTTTCAAGTTTGAAAAACTTGGATGATAAATAATTAATATCTAGCGTTCGCCACTCAGACGCTTTACATGCAAATACACTGCCGATCATTCGGCGACCCAATTCGTTTCACGATATTTTTTTAAAGCAAATTTTGAACCTTACCTCAAACAAGTGTTGCAAATTATATTCGTCGCGACTCCGAAATAGTCCTAGGGGTAAATAGAAAAGAAAAACAGTTAGTGGTTACATCATGGCAATGAATATACGTTTTAGCGTTCACCTCATAATACCAGCGTAATGACTAAAAAGTCTAGACGGTGAGTGTAAATTCTAATTCCAACAGTAGCTGATAATAAATTAGCCTCTTTACTTTCTTTAAACATTGCAGAAGTACACAGGACGTGACTGATTAAGTAGTAAACGAAAAACAAAGACGGAAATTATTCAAACTGAAAACAGCTTCCGTGCCAAATATACGTGACAATTGCAACCGCAAGCATTTAAGCCAAGCCGCTTAAAGTTTCCGACGGTCTCAACAGATTGTATATTTCTTTTGACCAAATAACAGACAAAGGAGGCTTACGAATGAATATATCGATTATGTCGGCTTTTGGCGTATCGAGAAAAAGCGACGAATCCACGAATAAAATATAATTAATTTATATTTGCGAGTCAAAACAAAATGACATGATCTTAAGAACAAACCTAGAGAATCAACTGAGTAAATAAATACTTTATATCAGTATACGACAATATCAAATTATATGTGAAGACATAAACTAGTATAATCAAATGAGAAAAAGAGATTAACTAAATGAATAAATTAAATTAGCGATTATAAAATCCGATAGTTACACTTTTAATCGGTCGGCTACAGAGGAAACAAAACTTATACCCTAAATTTAGAAGGCAATAATAAAAAAATATTATTGGTCAGATATATTTTGCTACTTTTCTACTGTTGGGGCCTGCCTGCAATATTCTATTTATTTACATATTGATTTAAGTTTAAATAAATCGCGTTAAAAATACTATTGAAATGGGGGGAATTTCAATTTAAAAAAATAATAAAGCGAAAAAATATTATCCGCCTTTGGATTTCCGACAACGAAGGTCTCCAACATAACGATATGCAAGTACCATTCTGACAAATTGATTTCTAATACCATTCTGTTATCAGGATTCCCGAGAATTCGCGTTCACCGTTAAGTGAATGCATTATCGTCGATACAAACGACAAATCCTTCGAATACAAAAGTCGTTATTTGGCTTCGGCGATTCTAACTTTTATCTTTTCCAGCCACCCAATATCCTTTGGCCACACAACTCAAACGAACCAAATTGTTTTCGAGAAATTGTAAGCCCAACCAACGTACATGTACGTGTAGTACAATATTTGTAATCCCCGATACTCTATAGACACATGTGAAAATATTAGAATGAGCTATCGTACGAATCATATCGAACGAATGAAAATCCATTTTCTGGAAATGGGGCTTAGAAATGATTTGCGGAAAATGATGAATAGAGGCAGATGGATAGACGACTCACAGGTTCAGCAAATTGTCTGATCTAGTACCGTATATTACGATCGCTGCTACAGGGCCAAATTGTGCTACTGCGAATTTTTTAGTAACGCCCTTTATTTCAATAGCGACTAATCAGTTACAAATATACGCTAGTAACAGCAGAAACTTCTGTAACTGACGGATTACACTAAATATTTATCCACTATCAGCATTTTCTGTTTCTTTTATCTATATTAATTTATAACTAGCTTGAAATGCGCTTTTTTTCAGGGGGAAATGAAATACTTCAAAAAAGGAAGAAAAAAAAAAGGACTTCGAAAAATAAAAGAAAAAAAAAAAGGTTAAACGATTTTCGATAAATATTAAAAATATAACATAGTTATTATAATAATACTATTTTCAAATCAAAATCAAAAAGTTTTTTCATCATTTTCTTTCATAATGCCAACTTTAGAGTCAATGATTTTTTTTCCCCTCACACAACCATTTTTCAGAAATTTGCTGGAAATGAAAACTCTTCATTCCACGATTTTTTTTCCCTTACGAAAACAAAATGTCCTATGCTTTTATCGATAACGTGTGGCCACCCTAAGCCTGCCCAGTTAAGATGTTTTCATTTGTCGTTCCCAGGAACAGCACAAAAAGCTCTTCAAATTCTAACTCGACTTCTTCTATCCTCCCCCTCGACCACCTTTTCAACCCAAAAAAAAAAATTGGATGCTTTCTTTGGCATTCACCTTTTAACGAGCAAAAAAATGAATATAAAGAATATAAAAGGAGGAGAAAAAGACGAAAACTTGCAAACAACTCCTGGGAACCAAGGGGTCTCCGCCATTATTGTAAAGCAACTATACCCCGAGCAGCCTATTAAAATCGAAGGCAGGCCAAAGCGAAGCAGGGCGGGCTTGCTCTTTTAGTTAAGGTGCACATCCAGCTCATTTCTAACAACAAAAAAGCACGGCGAACTCGAGTGTAGAGTTAAACGGAATTGAATTGCGGTTGGGGAAACTGTTTCGCCAAAACACACTTACCCACCTTCATAATCAATGAGAATTTAAAGCAAATGAACAGCGTAAATTCTATCTTAACTTAATGGTCCAAGTAACGTTTTCAGGTATCATTACATTCCATCAATAATCAGCGAGAGGTAATTGAGGGTCATTACGTCTGCCCGAAGTGTGTTTTAGTCGAACAGTTTGCAATCACATTTTTTTAAAATTGATAATCAAAACAGACGATTCTATACCTCTTTAATCGCTTGAGCAATTATGGAGGGGCACATTTTCACCAGTAACTCGGAAACGAATAACGAAAGCCCCAGATGGGAATTGAACCCGGGATCGCCGGACACATTTGAAATGCTAGATCTATCATTGAACTACGGCGACCGAACAATTGAATCATTTCCGTTCAGCTCATTTCTAGTTTTATATTTATTATTTCTAGTGTTATGTATATTATCTTCATTTCTAGTTTTATATCTATCACTTCTTCGGATAAAAACAAATGAAATAAAAATATTTAAACCACTATATATTTCGGTATATTTGAGCTAGACCGCGTCGCTTATTTTTTTCCCAACCAATCGGACACAGGTAACAGGTTCGCAACCAGCATCAGTCGCCTGACGCATCGTCCGTAGACCAACACCGTCACATTATTCTTTAGTCTCTCGATAGCCCTGTCTCTAGAAGTTCCACGTAAGAAACTGGCACAGCCGCGCCATCTGCCGGGGCAATTCCCCCATCCCACCCTCCTACGGATCCGAATCCACCATGCAACTGTTTCTATTGTAATGCTCTTGCTACGTGCGAAGATATTTTCTTCTGTCTGGCAAGCTGTCTCTCCATGTTAACCCGCCCCTCGTTGGGTCAAAGGAACACACTCGCAGCGGGAGAGAAGGGAAGGTGTGTGTGGGAGGGGGGGGGAAGCGCTGTTTATAGGAGCGTTCGTGGTCAAGCCACGGACTTGGTTTACCAATTCAGCTCATAATACTCGTGTAAAACGTACATAACGATATCACGGTTTTCGCTTCATTCGACGTGTTGAAACAATTTTGTTTCGACAAAATCGAGACAACAAGTCATGAACATTGGCTAGGGTTTAAATTTCCAGGCAACCACAGAAAGCTTTTCTGTGGATACATATCGTTAGTACCGACCGCAATTTTTAAAATTGTGGAACAGGAACAGCGTAACCCAACAACACGTTATTTCGACAATAAATTTTGGTTACTAATCGCTCATAAGCTTCTTACAGAAACATCTTCAGCTCATGGTATTGTTTCGTCGAAATCGAGACAACATAATTACGAAGATGAGTCTCGTGTTGGATATATACATGTACATCGCTATTATCGTCCGCCAAAACGGTCGGAAACGACTCCATGGACCATAACAACAACAATTTCTTTAATTTATCATGTACAGAGGTGGTGGATGTGTTTAGAAAAGTATTTGCAATACCTGTTCAAGATTTCCTCTGCAACCGTCGAATATCAATGCCTGCATCGAGTATTATTGTACAGTATTTATCTCTATGCCCGGTTTCGAAGTGCTACTGCGTTTTTTTGTTGAAGTCCGATCGCGAGACACTTTTTAATAAAAATTTGGAACAGTAACAAAACACGCATCTAACCTAGCTAGACCTTTTTCATAGTGATACTTCTATAGTGATATTTCGACGAGATACTGCAACACACGCGATAGAGAAAACGACACAGGCCTGTTTAACTAGACGAGAAACTTTTGGAACGCTCCCCGATAAACGGATAGTCAGCGGCGGGACGTACCCCGGGCACACCTGCTTGGCAGCCGGCCAACCAAGTCGGTTATACGCGTACGTGGTATTTACATGTAGCGGGGAGCGCGCACACACACACACACTACACAACACGAGATATTTCCACGTTCGGCATTGAATATCCACTCGTACACGAACGACGAAACCGGCATGACTGCCTCCGCCTAATACACACACGCGAAGGCGGCGCGCGCGCGAGCACGGTGTAAATAAACATGCGCCGTCGCGGGTGCTTTGCACCGGTTTGAGAGGAAGAGTGGGAGAAAAGCGGGGAGGTTGCTTGGTTGCTCGGCGCAGTCGGAAAATAACTTTTGCACCTGTTCGAACACTGTCGTGGGCACAGGTGATGGGGAACTACGTGGTTGTAGGGGAATACCTCCCGGCCTCTGTGCATCGCCGTTCTTACCGCCCTCTTTCGGCGGTCCCTAGAATCAGGGGTGCCGTGGGATGTCGAGGTTAGCGTGTTCGTGTTAAGGGAGTCAGTCCCTCGTGCTAGCGGAATACAGAGCGCCACTGGCGACAACAATCGCAAACTGCCATATAACGACACGCGCGCCACCTAGTAGTGAAGCGCAACGCTCATTTAATGAGGCTGATGTTGATATACCACAAAGTGTAATTAAATTCGACGTCAACATTACATTCACATCGTCAAAAAAGATATATTACGACTGCACGTTAATTCCAGTGATTAGGGACATCCTCTTGGTATCCAGGTCTTTCTTGAACTTTACAGATTTCATGTCAACATTTTCCCATAGTGGAAGAATTTGAAAAGAAAAAAAAAATGAAAAATGCGCCGTCGTCATACGTTTCTCTGCCCCGCCTTGAGTGCGTGTACCCAGTGAGCAGATTGAATAAAAACGGAAAGCCATTATCTTTTTTTTCTTCATCGGTTGGCATTTTTTTTACTTTCGTTGTGCCGCTCACTTTTCGAATACGCCTCCTTTTTTCTCCATCAGGGCCTCGATTTTCGACGCAACTCAAAAATTGAGTTCCAACTCAAGAACGCTGTGATTAGCTGTGATTAGAAAAACGACGTTTTCGTTTTTCAGCCAATCACAGCGTTCTTGAGTTTGAACTCAAATTTTGAGTTGCGTCGAAAATAGAGACCGAGCTGGTGTTTTCTACTTTCGTTGTGCCTGCTGCCCACTTTACGAATACGCCAGCCACTAAACTTTCGACGATACGCTTCAAAAGTTGCAATGCATATATACACGCTCGTTTCGTAACGGGCATTTATTTTCTTTTACGCGCGTCATTTCAAATTCTGTTCATCTATCCTTAATCGTGCCACACTGAAACATCAAGTCTAGTTCTATCATTTCCTGGTTGTAAAAAAGAATGAAATAAGAACACATTTGCAGATCCAGTTTTTGAGGATTTATTTTCGAAGCAAAAAAGAAAGAGAGGCGCGTCTCAATTCATCTCGCTCCACAAATCAAAAAAAGTTATTTTCAACAGACTTTAATGTATCCGGTTTTTGGACGTTTTCAGTTTACAGTTTTTGGCAACCGTACATTTGCCGCAGACGTACAAGCTACGACATTGTATCCCGTTAAATGGAGACGGGGAAAGATGGAGGACTGAGAGTATTTTGAACGTGCCAGATAAGAGAAACAACCCCACTTTCGCGCCACCAGTCACCACCCCCTTATATATTCGGCAGACTCGGGTCCAAACCGCGAGAGTTTGGTGGTACACTCGAATGCTTGGCGCACACTGCAGAGGAAGCGGTTTGATCTTTTAGGTGCATGTCAATGACTGAAGCGCCTTTTCTTGGTACTCTAGCCAACAGCTACCATTGGAACACACAAGAATTGTGTATCAAACCTCAAAGCTCAGCCTGAAGTGTGAGTCAGGTCCTATGGCTCGAGCCCTCCCACGGGTACAGAACCTCATGTAGTGATTCGGGACAGAAAAGTTAGCACTGAAGTGAAAGGCAAAAGAGGTGGCAATCGTTTCATCATTTAGCAGGTGACAGGTTAAAACAAACTTTTGGAAAAAGCATTGATTAAATCGTCGTGGCTAAGTGATAGAACACCCGCCTGTTGTGCGGCGATATGCCGATAACCCATTTTACTAGCCTCGGCTCAGGGCTTTCTTTATTCGATCGCGAGGCATTGTACACCTCCAAAATATACTTTTTCGAGGGGATAAGAGGGGTACAGAAATAAAAATTGTCAAAAATAAAACCCGTCGATCAACTCAATGCCATCAATATTTCATGCCCAGAGGCCATACCTCAAAAGCCGGAGGGTCACCGGAGGATGTAAACGCCATCGCCCACATCGCGTAATCGGCACAATACTGAGCCAAGTACAGCAGGAGCGCCGTGAACGAGCACGCAAACACGCCCCGCGAAAAAAGAACCACATATGTCAGCGATGTGGTTTTTAGACGCTGGATCGGCGGCGACCATGATGAGAGCGGGCAGGGTGCCAATTATTATTTTTTCCTCTTAATTTCACTCAAGGGCACAATCATAACAACATATCGTTTCGCAATTCCCCACCATCTACCATCCAAATCCCCCCGGGAGAACCAGTCACACGCTCACTTGCCGCAATAACCTGTATACAACTCCGCCATGACATTGCCAACAACAACAGCAAACGCTCGAAATATTCAACATTCGTTAGCGAGCCTCTCAAAGACATTCGAGTTGGGGTGCGTCCGTCTTTTATTATTTTTGTTCGACAGTGTTAGGTAGGAACGAAACGGAAAAGTTCCGTTCCTAGAAACTGGTTCCTTTTTTGAGGAACTTCAGGACGGTTCCTTTTAATTTTTGAGGAACGGGGACTGGTTCCATTTTTTTTTGAGAAACTGGAACGGGGGTTCCTTTTCTGTGTAAAAAGCTCCTTTGGCCTTCAATTAAAATCAAAACCTTCAATTTTCTGAGAGTATAACTTCCTAAAGTGTGTCGACAGCGGAACAATTTTGAAGCACCAAACAGAAATTGCTAAATATTCTTTTCTGTTGAAAACTTTTGGTCTGAGTCCGCAAATTTACGTTTATCTTCTTGTTCCCGCGACAACACGAGCTTTCTGCTGTGACGCCTTCTTCGCTGTTAAATAAAATAAAAATAGAAACTACAACACCAGTCGAGTAATAAATTCTCAAACATAAAATTCAACGGCTGTTCTGGCAGCGAATTATTTTATCTGAGATCTTCTGATTACCATAAACGGTAAAAAAAATAGTACTTGCCGCGTTAAAAAATAAACCAGTTCTTCTGAACAAAAAAATGTCAATAATTCAAAATATATCCCGCGCTCTTATTTACAATTGATTTAGCGCCTCGTTTCCCAAACTGTGCTCCGCGGGGCCCTTAGGGCTCCGCGGCCATTTCCCAGGGGCTCCGTGGCCACTTCTGAAAAATAAAATAAATAGTAAAACGCCATTGACTTGTTTAATTTTGCCATTGGCTTGTTCAATTTTGCCTTGACTTGTATGACTTGGAGCTCCGCAATCCGCCATGGAAATTGGTTCTAAAAAGGGCTCCGCGAGCTAAAAAGTTTGGGAAACCCTGAATTAGCGTAACGGATCAAATATTTGTAGCATCTTTTTCTAAGATTTTTTTGTAACTCGACTTACTCTCACTTGAATTCACAATTACGCGATAGAACGTGCTCCCATTCTAATTTTTTGATAAATGAGCGAATTTATATCACGAGGCCAAGTGGATTAGGCGAAATTTAGTGTATAAACATGGAGATGTATATTTCAGCTGGACGCGTCGAATCAAATTAGGCGCGCCACTATATATCATTAGGCAGCACAATTATTGTAATTTCACGGCGCCTGTATTAATTAATTAATGCAGCAAATTTATCAGGAAACAAAGCTCCTCTTTGAGAGTTGACCCTGAATTTGTCGTCCATGTACAAAAAAGGCATTCAAAGACTCAACACAATAAAACTGTATTAATTGACACAAGCTAACGTAACGGGAATCTCGCAACACGCGTTTCCCATAATCTGATTTACCGACATAGTATGATAATTTCAACCTAATTAGAGCATATCATTCTATGCCAAAAAGAACGTAAATTATGACAACAAAAAATTCACAATTGTAGTTTAACAATCGACGATGGTGGTATCTTCGACCAGGGAAGATGGGAAACAGCGATTTCTTTGGTAGTAAAAATTGATTTATTCACTACTTCAGAACTTATATTACTTGTACAGATGTTACGTACATGTATGTTAATTATTTGCAATAAGTAGATGGAATATAAAATTCTTACAAATAGTGTGACTCTTTATGTGGGCCACGCGTGGTTCTTTCGTCCGAACAGCCGTTTTCGCGAAGCGTGCATTCTCCTCAGGACCCACAGATAAAGCAAATATAAATAGCCCATCCCTACGATAGGTACTATCGCAATACTCTATATAAAAATATAAAATATATTATTAATTTTACGTTTAATCTACTTATTGCAAATAATTAACATACATGTACGCAACATCTGTACATGCTATATTAGTTATGAAGTAGTGAATAAATCAATTTTTACTACCTACTTAGAATCTACTTACTTAGAAATCTATCTACTTACTATCTACTTACTTAGAAAAAAAAAATATGGCTGTTTCCAGATCCCATGGTCGATTAAAAAAAATACCCAATAACCAACCCCAGAAATAAAGAATGGCTTAAAGCATAAGACAAACGATAAATTTACAGTAGCTATTCCTGATTTGGGAAACCAAAACAAAATCTAACCAAAAACTAAGTAGAAATAAAAACGATTTCATGTAAACACAAATAAAAACCGGAAAATAACACGATGTAGACAGTCGTGCGGAAGTATTCCCCTCAGTAACCGGGTTCTCAAAAGCAATAAATAACAAATAAATAATAAACAATGTCAACGCAATCGAGCAACCCGCTTTGAACAACAATTATAAGCGAATTTTTTCTGCAGCAGTTAAGAGTTCCTAAAAAATAAATATATACAGCGATTTTGTGATTTATTGGTCCCAATAAACTAGACATTAAATTTTCGCCACAACTTTGTCCTACAGCTACATGAATATATGCACAAGTAGCTTGTTTAATGGTAATGGAAAATTTTAGTCATGATTTTCAGAGCGTCAAATAAATAGCAACAATTATTTAAAAAAAAATTGACAATACCGGTATAGGAGAGAACCAAGTTAGGTTAGACACTGTTCCAACCAGTACCAATGAACTCTATGAACATGTTAAAACGAGAATGAGTCTATGAACATGAGTGAAAATTCGAAGGCGTAGTCCCTTGTAACAAAAACAAAATGCGCTCGACATCAGAAAAAACGATCGGTTTGTCCTTCCAGATATGCGCGCCAGTAGCTGCTATAGAATATTTGATTTGGTACGAGTACGATGCGTAGGTGGCGCCACTATGAATGACGCCTACGTGACTTACTGCCAACGCCGTGTTGTATGCATCGTCAATTTAACTACCAACCTACAGTTCATAAAGGTTATGATACTTGCTCAGTTACGGGAGTTCTAGGATTTTTTTTTTATACCATGGTGACAAACATGATTTTAATTATTAATTATAATTTTAAAATATACTGTGCCGCTCTCAATAGGTGACTCAGCGCACCTTTTCATATTCAAATATCGTGCCAAAAGCAACGCGCGGCGATGTCGATTTTCACGTAGGACAGGTTTGCCAAGAGCAGTGCTGGGCTCGTTCAAAGAAAAGACAAAGGACGTTCCTCGTTCCTCCATCAAAGGATATGAACGAGGACATCCTTCGTTCCTTCGATTTCAAAGTGTAGGTTTTCGGAGAAATCTTACTGTCTCTTAGCGCGATAGTCAGATGCAAAAATAAATTGACTTGGACGTTCGTAAAAAAAGCAGTATTAGTCGTCATTTTGAATGCTACAAGCTCGATAATAAGACTGAAAAAAATAACTTACAGTAGATATAGGAACGAGGACGTTGTAACGTTCATCAGAGAATGAACGCATTCCTTGGAACGAGACATCCCCTACACAACTCTGCCCAGGAGTCACAGTAGGACATATTCAGACAGCAACAGACAGTTGGGGGAAATTGAATAGGGTATTGAAAAGGGTATTGAACCGTGCGTTCAACCTGGAACAGATACATCACCTTGAAACACGTACGCCGGGGCCTGGTCTAGCGCGAAACGCTTCAGAGTCCTGAATCACTCGTCAATCGTCCTGAATCACTCGCTTTAAGGTGGTATTTCACTAGGCGAATAATCAAGGCGAATGCAGCTGAAGCGCGCACAT
>JAUJYS010001798.1:0-16307 GCA_033995665.1 Melogona broelemanni | reverse complement strand
GTATAAATTCAGTTTAGGTCACGTGCTGGCTTCACACGGACAGAAGGACACCATTTTCAGTCTTATAGTATTAGATGCAAGTATGCAAAATTATATTTAAAATTTTCGCGGAAAAACTGTGTGTTTGGTGTGCTGCCACCTGGTGGCCAAATGGATAACTGTAATCGATAGAAAAATATTGACAAAAATCGATTATTCGTCATTTTAAAAATGGCGGCCATTGGAAGTGGAGGTAATTAATAAATTTCTCAGCTCAGTATTCGTTGTGTTTAACATCAAAAAGCTTTTGAATAACTCTAATTTGAAGTGATTTTGATTCTTGGCAACCTACTTGGAGCATAAAGTTACCCCTAGATTGAAATCATAATTAGGTTGATGAAATTATAACTCATCTCCCGTAAGCACTTACGAGGTAGTTGGGATGTAAACGATTGGGTCAAATATACTTTTTCGCAACTTTTGAACCTAAACACTATTAAATCTATCCCCGTACCATTCAGATCACCGTTTTGTGTGAATGAATGGATAAAATAAAACCATTTGCACGATAGATTTTATATTTATTAGTACTTCTTAGCTTATTATTGGTACATTCAAATGCACTCACTATCTCATGACTGTGGCTTTCTGTTTTCATGTAGACAACTTTTCGAAAGAAGTGAAGCACGTCATTATGGTTTTGTCCGGCAAAGGTGGAGTAGGAAAGAGCACGGTGGCCGTGAACCTGTCACTGTCGCTACAACTTGCCGGCAAGAAGGTGAGAGAAGTTTTCAAATTGGTATCAAATGAAACACTTGAGCCACTTGTTGTTAATAGCATGAACTAGTTCACATCTACGTTACGATTTAGTAACAGACGTCTGAAGTTGCCCCTTAGATGTCTAACCCCTAACTGTCTTTCGAATGACCGTCAATTGTTTCGAATAGTGACAGTTCTTCTACGAAGTACATGTACTGAAAGGTTGACATCATCTCTGTTTGCTGTATAATGTTGAACTTTTAGGTTGGTTTACTCGATGTCGATCTGTGCGGGCCAAGCATTCCGAGGATGTTAAATTTGGAAGGACACAGTATTCATCAAAGCTCGGAAGGGTAAATCAACGATTGTCGTCTAGAATAATGTTTTTAATTATCTTATATTAGCTGACCCGTGGGCTTTATCACTTGATAAACTTGATATACTAGATCAACAGAAATATGCCAATAATCAAAAATCAGTTATTTTTAAACTCAATTACGACCCGTGTAATCCGTAACCCGTTTACCCCCGATGTACGACCCGTCTAGTCAAGTCGATATTCGGTGAAGGCGGTCCCGGGTTCGATTCCCGGCGCAGGCTGTCGTTTATGCGAGCCTGTGGTACTGGTGAAAATTTGCCCCTTATATACTGCCACGGCGACACGAGGGGCACAGAATCTCCTGTTGTGATATTCACTGCAGTGATCGGGAATTAATTAGAAATAACCATTACATTGAAATTGAAAAAGAACACTATCCCCATCGCATTTCAATTTAAGAGTAAAACTAGTAATTGCAGAGTGCTGCTGCTTAGTTCAAATAACATTTTTGTCACATAAATTCATTTTTAAAAATCAATATTTAAAATCACTTTACTGCCCTAGCTGCCTTTGCACTAAGTGTTTTTATTGATGTTCTGTTAAACCCAGGTGGATTCCAGTGTACACAGACGCCTCTCAGACCCTAGGTGTGATGTCAATCGCCTTTCTACTTGAAAATCGCAACGACGCAATTGTCTGGCGAGGACCGAAGAAAACTGGTAAGTTTGTATCTGTGATTACTGTTGGTTGTTTCTTTAATAGTGCCGTGTTCTATGATTTGAAAACTGAAATTTAATACAAGAAACACAGATTTGCCCGTATGGATCATGAAATTATCGTTCCCTTTAATATTTATTCGTCGGGAAGGCGGAAAACTGGCAAACAAAATGATGGACAAGCCCCATTACCCAATAATGTATCATTTTTTAATTTGCAGCTATGATCAAGCAATTCATCAGCGACGTTTGCTGGTCGGAGATCGACTATCTCATTATCGATACACCACCGGGTACGTCCGACGAGCACATTGCGGTCATGGAGAGCCTGCAGAAATACAGTCCGGACGGCGCTATCTTGGTGACGACGCCGCAAGCGGTGGCGGTGGGCGACGTTCGACGAGAAGTCACCTTCTGCCGCAAGACGTCCATTCCCATTCTGGGCATTGTGGAGAACATGAGTGGTTTCGTATGTCCCACATGCCAGGCGAGTATTTTTTACGTAGCTCTTGGAGGAAACTCTTGATGTGATGATGGAGATTCGTTTTATTGTTCATGATTTTTTTCTTAAAAATGGTGAACCAAAATTGCCAGGATTTCAATTTTTTGATGTGTATTCCGTATTTTAAATTTTATTTTATTTCACTTTTTCTTCCAGGATTGCACAAATATATTCTCAAAAGGTGGTGGCGAAGCACTAGCCAAGTACTGCAACGTTCCGTTTCTAGGTAAGTTCGAATGATTTTGTACATTTTAATTTTGTTTTAATATTGCAAATATCTTATTTGGTAATTGGCGATCAGCACAGCATATCATTGTGCGTTGTACCATGTATACGTTCTTCGTAAACTTTATAGGAAGCATTCCATTGGACCCCAAACTGTCCAGCAGTGCCGAAAATGGCAGCACTTACTTGACCGAATATCCCACATCAGTAGTAGCCACTATTTTTCAAGAAATTGTTAGGACCATATCCTCTGTAGGTGACGTGGCTTAATCGAAGAATGCCCAATTCGAATATATATAGAAACTCGCTTGTTTTGAGAAAATATTTTTTTATTATAAATATTGTAATAGTAGAAACCGTGTCGAAATAAACTTCTAATTATTTTCAAGTATTTTCAGGAACAGATTTTTAAAAATTATTTTCTATAAACTGATGTGAACTCATTCGATAGTATACAAATGCAGAAGAAAGTCAATATACGGTGTGAAGATAAAATGGTAATAATTTTCAAAAACTAGGAAGACTATTTTTAAAAGTTTGCATGCACTTTTATCGTACTCTCAATTTGTGGTCCAGACTCCATACCCATATTTTCAAATCGCACAAATCGTATCAACGCTAAGTTACACAATTCAACCACGAATAATTTTAGACCTGCATAGGAATTGGTCCCAATTTAAATGCCTAAATAAGCCTAATGCAAGAAACAAGAAATACGACAAAAAATAGTCATCTAGAATTTAAATAAAATTATCGAATTCATAATGAGGATTTTGGATAATTAAAATCTACGCGATATTATTTATTCTCGAACTCCCAAAAACATCACATCTGCGCAAATTAAAAAAACCATAAAATACAAAATCATGAATATTTCAACACTTTTATTAATTTTAATACAGAAAATGTCGATTCTTGAAAAAAAAATATAGAACAAAACTGCTTACCACGTAAAAAGACGAAACAGGTTTCGTTACCCAACAGACATGTTCTCATTTCTTTTAAAATCTCTTATTTCGAGACACTTTATTAACTAAGGATTCTCGTAGAATGACGGTAACATCTGAAATACATCCCGGTACAACAAGTTATGCTACCTTCTAAAACAGTGTTTATAACTTACAGGACATCGTTTATACACATGAAGAAAATAAGGGAAATCAAAAATACAACTTCTTAAGAGAACATGGGATTGTGGGGGGAGGAAAAAGCAAAAAATACATTTTCTTTCAAGGATTAGATGGGATTGTAGTGGCGGCGGTAATGCACAATTGTGCAAAAAAAAAATGATTCCCGGAACGTCAATCAATTTAAATGCTGGTGGATTCCTCATTTCTTCATTCTTGTGGCGCCATTGATTTTGCCTGGGCGCGGACACGCTTTTCGTATTCCAACCTGTTCTGACTAAATAAAAAAAAACCAAAAAAAAAAATGAAGGGAATTCATGACTCACTCGAACCATACAGGTATTTTAGTAATGACATTATTTTCTCGTGGTAGAAACCAGGAACAAGCCTTCAGAATGCTTACCAGTATATGGTGTAAGCCTCAGCCTGGGCCGGATCTTTAATGTTCGGGTCGTTTAACAAATCCTGAATACCAACAAGAATCTATAGAAAAAGGAACAAGTTGCATATAAAACATTTTCGTTGCGTTCCAATCTACCCACGCTACCAACCAACATTAAAAGGCAAGGCAGAGGACACTTATTCAAGCTCGAGAAGATCTTCGCTAAAAGTGACTATACAAAATTTTCTTTTTTTCCTGGAAGTGTCTCCGAATGGAACAGCTTTTTTTCTCCCCATTACTTAACTGAAGCTCCCTCCTTACCCTCCTTCAAGTCTAAGACAGCTTGCTAGTCGCTTACGATCAACCAGCCGAGATCACCAAAAATCTCACACATATTCCCAGAATGCCACCTCGCGGCGATTACCTCATCTAAATATTTAAAAAAAATATGGGATTTTTTTTTGACAATCTCTGATCATCATCACTGAAGTGGATATCACAACAGGAATTCTGAGCCCCTCTAATCGCCTCCAAAGAGCAGATTATGGAGGGGCACATTTTCAGCAGTGCCTCGGGATCGAATCGAATAACGAACGCCCGAGTCGGGAATCGAACCCGGGATCGCCGCACATATGGAGGATGCTCTACCACTGCGCTACGGCGACTCGCCCGATTATAGTTAGCTCACCTGCTTGATGGTAATAGCCGGTCGCCAATCCTTCTCCTCATCTAGCAGAGACAGACAAACTGTGCCGGATGGGTAAACGTTGGGATGGAAGAGGGGCGGCTCAAATTTACCTAAGAAACGACAAATCAAATTCCATTTAACAAGTACATCATACCAGGTGCACAATGCGGACCCAAATCAAACCAATACTAGAATCTGAAAAGGATAAGATTAGAACAATGAAAAAAAATAGGTCTAGGGAAGTTCACAAGCAACGGTTACTCAAAATCGACTCTGCCTACTTACATTTGGGTGGTGAAGACGGATAGTCGTCCTTGAAGATCATACGTAGCTTATAAAGACCGCCTTCCCAAGGAGTCTGTGGATATAAATTTGTTGATGTGATCAGGATCATTTGAACTGCCATAACATAGGGTTCACACAAGCCACTAAACGAAATCGCCAAATTAGTTTTACCGTCTTCTTGCCAGGAATGGCGCACTCCCAAGTCATCAGATTGAGCGAACCGTCCGGATTCTTTGTGGGCCGAGCTACGAAACCCTTTCAAATTTAAGAAACGTCAAAATTAAGTCATAGGTTGGCCAAGCCATGAATTAACAGAAATCCTGATTTCATCGGGTTTTAAAACAAACAAAGCAGTCAGAATGGTTTCTTACAAATGGATGATCTTTTCGCCAGGCTTTCCTCTCCTCAGCCAATCGGGCCATAGCAATTCCAGACATCTTTCCTGACTTTTTGGATTATACTGAAATAGAAAAAATGCAGTTGTTTTATCGCCGTTCATTCTTAATGCCGTACATACAATGAACGTTAAAACTAATAGGATAGGATAGGATTTGGCAGAGGGCATCCGCTCTCTGCCATCACTCCCTGACAAGCAGGGAGGAATTAACCACCCCTTAGTCTTTGCCTAAGCATCAACTATGAGGGGTGGTGGGAAGGGGTGGGGAGGGAAAAGAGAAGGAATAACCAGCTAGTATGGTTATGGAGGTTTAGGACCTCATTCTAACGCAATATCTCGCCCTGATGGCGTAACGAAAAATGTTTAACTTTAAATTCTGTGAGAGGGGTTTTTCAGTAATAAGTTTGTATGGGGTCCCAACTATCGAATCGTTTAATGTCGCAAAAATGGATAGTCAAATGGACGAAGAAACAAAAGCGAACGTGCTCAGCCAGTTTACTGGTCCGCGAAGTTCTTTCATGTATTAACAGTGAGTATTTAACATAAAGTGAAAATCAAATGAAATACGGCATTGGGCATACCGTGACTGTACATAAGTAATGTAGGATTATGAGTTACACCTACTGTACTGTATATTGCCAGAATGCTACGGCGCGGCAATTACCTCATCTAAATCTAAATCTACTTGGAGGGCAGAGTACATGTAAAAATGTACGTGCTTAGTGACGTTCTGCAGTTAAAACATTGTTAAGGCATAAGCGCAGCCAGTATTGATTTACGGGTGGCGTATCAACTACGCTATTTATTGAAATCGAAATGGTGAAACTTTCACCTACGGCACATATGCAAAGACACCTGTTGAATTAGACAAACCATTCGTGAGGCAACAACGGCGGCGCTGAAGTAGCTTTTGACTTTTGATAAATTTTTAAACCAGGCAAAAAAACACTATGGCGAAAACCAGGATTGATTCACGGATTTATCATTAGCCATCAAATTCAGTGGACCATTGAAGGATATCAATGATTTTTTTTTGCTAGAGAACTATTAATAGAAAATCACCAGTACAAGTATAGAACGGTCACTGAACTGGTGCAGGATATAAGTTAAGAGTTAGTTCATGAAATTTTAATGTTACGTGGTAAATAGTTGGAAACAATGGCTAGCAATCCCCGTGTACCTAAGAAAACTTCTTATTAAAAAAATATGAATATGTACGTTTGCATACTGTTGTGAATTCAACGTAACAAAAGAATATAGGACAAAGAAATAAAATTTGGTCAAAGGCTAGCTATGCTCAATCTGTAATGATGCGATACTCCACCGAAACAGATTTAAAAGGCAAACACATTTACATCGGCGATTCCCAAACGTGTTTAAGGTTTCAGAAAACATTTATTCCGGGTTACAAAGTAGTCTCGGCCTATCAAATTACATAACATTTTCCCTCCTAAAAAAACCCAGACCCTAGATGCATAGCTATATCTTTCCTGTGGTGTTGCATGTACCCCATTGCAGAGGAAATCATTTTTTAATTGATTAAGCAAGCCCGTTTAAAGAATCTCTTTCCAAAACAATAAAACCAAACAAAAAGCAAATCGGTAGGGGTCTAGGCAACATCAAAAATACTACAAGATATTAGGCTTAAGGGTCAGCGCAAGCCGATGCGGTAGAAACACATTCATATTTCTCATGCCAAATACAAGAAGCAGACCATATTTACCGTGAATGGGCAACAGAAATTCTCTACAATATATGGCTAAAAAATTATCCAAGTTGAAAGGTTCTTAATGAACTCCTACATTTGATGGTAGCCAAGATTAAAAACGTAATTTATGTTTTAGGCCTAGCCGACGAGCGTACGGAAAAAAACGGAAGTTCGATAACGTTGACAAAATTATCTCTGAATCGACTCGGAATGTTGTGAAGGGTGCGTTAAATTTTTTATATCTCTGTGCTTAAGAGGCCTCCTTGTTCATCTAATCTAATAGTTGACGCACTACTACGACATCCAGATCAGTAATCCTTAAGCACCGAGTGGGGAAGTTTTTGTCACTAAATCTCAAATACATTCGTTGAGCCTAAAAATACTTCAATTAATTATAAAATGAATAGCTAACTGCAATATTTATCTTAGTATCAATGTTTATTGACAAGTTTATTTGTTTTATTTTAATGGACATCAATGTATTCAAGCTAATTTTTCCGGAAATCGCAAAGAATCTCTACAACCTTTTGACAATATTTGACCCCTTCGTGAAACTCCCGCGGTTTTGTTTGCTGCGTCTGGTGCTGCTACCTGCCGTCAATAGTCAATATCGCAAATGTTCACACATGATAAACAAATCGTGATTGAAAAGGGGAACGTTGGGTTGAGTTTCGGATTTATTCGAAATTTGGATTTCAAACTTCGGTCAAATGGAACGCAACTACCTTAATCGAGATATGATTGCCGTATGTGAATGGAATATCGTAAAAGCAAATGGAGTCATTCATTATTTGTTACCCGACTGCAGTTTTGGTAAGAAAATACAACGTTTTAAAAATTTATTATTGGAGGACAGTTGTCTTTAATGATCTGTAAATGATCTCTCAGAAATCCATATGCTTCCAATAGTTTGCCTGAAGGCAAAACCATGCACTAGCCGTAGGGCTTCCCTGCCTAGGCCACTGCTGTAGCCATTCCTGAAACGGAATCAATTGGTCCAAGACATTCCAGATGTGAACATTAAGTTGAGCTTTTTATAACAGTAGTGGCGCACAAGATGATAACCTACACACTATGGTTCTCTTTTGTTTCTCATGTAAGGGTTAGCTGTGCAAAACTTGATTCGAAAACTATGTGGGTCTTGTCCCACTTTGACCTAGGCCTAACGATCGTGTTACGTAAAACCGCACCCGCTATTTACGGTGGCGACACCTGTCGGCAGGTGCATTGCGTCATTCGAATATTTTAGCTCACTGTCAATGTTAACAAAATATTGGACAAAAAATATATGCTCAAGGAAATCGCTTCATAATTCTCTAGCCAAAACAGTGTCAAACCAAGCTTATTTTTTAGTTTATCATGCAACTCAGAATCCTTCTTCCTGCGAAAGGACCACGCGACCCCGCCCACCTACATAATTTTTTTTATATTCCGGATCACTGAAGTGAATAGCACTACAAGAGGTTATTGTACCCCTCGTGTTGCTATGGTAATGTGTGAGGGGCACATGCCAGTACCACAGGATCGAATAAACGAAAGCCTTCGCCGGGAATTGTATGGCAGCCGTTTACGGGTCAATCAAAACAGTGCAGACGGTGACTGGCATTACTGTTTTGTGGAGACACTGCTCTACTAAATGCGGTCAATTTTCATTTTGAAATTCTGTAAAGGCACTTGTCGAACGCTAGTTTATAGTTAAACCGCCACAGTTTATATAACGACGAGCGTTAAATATTATCAATGCAGGAAATTCGACCGTGCAAAGTTGGTTCCGAAACAATATTTAGATTAACAAGCAGCATCGGCGGTTGCCGGGTCACCGTGAGGCGGCAAGTGTGCTCGCTCGCTGGCGACCCAATAACAATTCCAAAATCATGAGCTGGCATTTGGAAACATTTGGCTTGGGTGACGTCAACGCGCCACAGCAACGAACAGCTGTGGAAACGACGGTGCACCGCCATTTGGCAGGTTTCCCATCTGATGGCGACACACTGCACCAATGCACTGAAAATATAGGTTTCAGGAGAGGTGGCCTCAGGATCTAACCCTCTTTCGAGTCACCCACCCCATATTATGCGGAAGTTGGTGTGTAACACCTTCGTTGTGGCTTTGCGAATCGCTCGGTAGATGGAGACAAAGGTCTTGGGCGTAGGGGCATGCTGCGGAAATAACATTCTGACGGAAGACTTCTTCGAACGAGGATCGTCAATAGTCATGCTCATAGAGATGTTAGTAGCTGATCATTATTGAATTAATATTTTATGATTTCATGTCATGTTTAAAACATGATTAAATTAAAAGATACTGAAAGAGTATAGATATATGTTTTTGTTTATTTATTCTAATTTGTAATTATTTATTACAATTTATAACCAATTGGCCTATGTAACAAATCTAAAATCTCATTACAGCACGGTAGGTTATGATTACCAGCTTACCTCTAAAGATCCCTTAACATTTTGACTGAGTAAAACATTTCTCACTCTACCTCAGTAAAACATTTCTGTTCAGCGAAACAATACATTGCATATCATGGAGACAATATATTTTGAGATAGTTTTCGAATAAACATACTGGCACATTCCTGCTGTTACGAAACCGTTTGTTGGACATATTTTTCGGTTGCCAATTTCAGAACCCTTGCTATAAACTATGCCATTACATAGAGGCCTGCTGTAAATTAACGAGGAACTAGCTTCGATGTAATAGTGACATTGAGGCGATTATTTGCACGCCGTCAAGGTTAATTTAATTTAATTCGTGGTCGTACAGCGCCCGTAGAGGAATTCCAGAATTGATTAAGTCGACGTTGTCTCGAAGAACCCCGCATATTGGCAACTGTCTTTAGAAATATAGCAACCACTCGTGGCTACATAGAGTTTATCGTTGGCGACATCCGTTAGACTTTTTTCTTCGAAAGCATAATCACTGGATTATCGTTGAGCTTATATCTTCTAAACAAAATTCCTTGCAATGATCAGAAAATGCTGCGAATTCCTTCACTATGTATACAATATTTAAGGCAAATTAAATACTACGCATTCTTTTGAAAGGTGTACTGTACTGTACATTTAAATCAAAACACAACTTATTTGCGTTAAAAAAAATTAGACTTTTCTATAGACCATGAAAAGTGATTTATTCTTTATTGCATTTATAAAATGAAACTGTCATTTAATTAAAACGACGTATCCAGCTTAAAAATTAGAAGAAAATTAGAAAAATTAGAAAATTTAGAAAAATAGAAAAATTAGATTCTAATTTTTAAGTTTTCAACATACGGCTCCTACGAACTCTGTGACGTATCCTTCTCTTGGTTCTGTTAGTCTCGTGACTTGTAGTCTTTCTTCGAAACGAATGATTGTGAGTTCGAACCCCTATTCTCACATTTGTCAATGAACGGGTAAATGTACAATAAGGACTTCATGGCAGTAGTTCAACCAAAATAATATAAATAACTAAGGAGGAGTTCAGGCGCTGCGTATCTTCATTTTTCCTAATCTCCTTCCGAAAAAAGTAATGGCCCTATTAAATAGTTATTTTAAGCGTGCAAAAGGATTCTGTGAACGGCGATTGCCACTGTACTTTCCGACCTTCGTACATTGCTTGATGCCCTCCGCGAAATAGTGACATTAATAGTATTGCTATAGAAAATCTACGACGATGTTTTTTTTTTGCCTTGTTCGCGTTGTATAGACAGTATAGGACAGATCTGTGCACTCTGTCGCAGCTGCGCATCATGTGTTCGGTATTATTCCGAAAATATGTTAATAACAGAAGGTGGGGTCTCATTGTGTAGAAAATCTATTCACTGCCGTCTACATACGGTATACGCAACGGTATGCACACAGACTGAAACTTAATTTGTGCGAATGTCTATGTTGCAGGCGACATTTGGCGTGCTGACGCGCCTTGAGTTTTTATTTTTTTTTCCTTCTCCATCCGATAAAAACATTCGTCGAAACGTTTTTATTCATCTGCAACCTTTCGGTATTTCAGACACATACCCATACCCCCATCCCTCCCTACCCAGAATATTTATATCGTTTCTTTCTTTTCACAGGCGATCTACTTAAACGGTTGAGTGCCGAACAACAACATGCGTAATGAAGAATGAATGCGACGGAGAGACGCGTAACGCCGAGCTATAGAGGTGAGTTCATTTGGTTGGTACGTGAGGCTGCTTGACGGCGCGGTGTAGCGAATTACGAGAGTGTGACTACGATTTCGGGATCAACGAATGATTCAATAGACGACATATATATTTTTTTCTAATCATTCATTCTGATTTTATAAAAAAAAAATGCAAATCGTTGTGGGTCAGTCGGTAGATAGATTCGACGGTCCCGTGACCGATTCTTGATCTGGTGTATCGTTTACTCGATCAGGGGGGTATTCGAATTGTTTTGTCAGTCCTCAGCCGCTTCGTTATTAATTAATGCTTTTAATAACAAATTCTACATGATCAATACAATTGATGCAATATTCGTAGCATCCGTCTGTTGTGCGGCGATTCCGGGTTCGATTCCCGGACCTGGTTATTGTTATTCTTAAAGAATAAGGATCCTTGACCAAGGTTCCTAAGAACATTTTAAATATCGTTATTCTATCCCGGGGCAGTGATGAAAATGTGTCCCTAAATAAAATGCTTATTTCGAGGGGGTTTAGATAGGTGCAGAATATCTACGTGTACAGTGATATAGATGAAAAAAAAAATATGTCATATTAATTTATATTGTGTTGTTTTTTAAATATTATTACTTAAATGTTTATTATTTATGAATGTAGTTTGTAGAAAAACAACTTTTGTGTACAGTTCAAGCCACGGCCGATATATCTCATAGATTCGCCATTTTTTTCATTAGCGACGCATCGCTAATGCAGTGCATGGCGTTTACGTCGGCTCATTTCGTCACGGTTGATGCGGATTCAAATCGCTCCGAGATAATGTCAGTTTTATATGCTGGTCGACCTA
The DNA here is from genome assembly GCA_033995665.1 of Melogona broelemanni. Classification (NCBI taxonomy): domain Eukaryota; kingdom Metazoa; phylum Arthropoda; class Diplopoda; order Chordeumatida; family Chordeumatidae; genus Melogona; species Melogona broelemanni. The sequence continues at coordinate 4,245 of JAUJYS010001798.1, read as the reverse complement.
TACTCGATATCATTTCTTTTCCTAGTACTACTGCCTGGTGCCAAAATAGGCTCGCATCGCCGGCCGTGTTTTAGAAAATGTGGGCCGCAAGTGTATCAATGCGTTCCTTGTGCGAAATGTCAACCAGAGTGGAAAGGGCCCCGGGTCCCGAAACCGTTTGACGAGAAAGGCCATATTTGCATTTAGCGGGCATACTCTGCTCATTGTACATCCTTTCGTCACCATTTATTTATACAGTCGGGCACTCAAAGACTGCGATCCAAGGCTGACTTGTCTCGACTCCCGACTGCGCTAGAGTTGGAAAATAAATGATTTCTGTCATGGGTGATTTAAAATGTTTTTTCTTCTGTACAAAGCTTTTCTCTGTCTGTGGCAGTTGCCTCTGTCTACAAACGGGAGGAGCATGAATCACGGGAGGTAATTCGCCCTAGGTGGCGATACAATTATTAAATACGTGTATTAAATTGTTATGGGACTGCCTTGACCGAAAATTTTGCCAAGTCTACTACACCCAATGTTCATTGGCCGGAAGTTTCCTTGGAAGATCAATGGAAAGTTCCGCTTCCACCAAAGACCTATGCATGCGACAGTTTTTTGCTGCCCTCTGATGGCATTTCCAGTTGATCAGTTGTTCGTTGAATGGAATAGTGGATCGGTGATTGAAAGAATAATTAATTTGGATAGTTTATTTTGACCTATCAACTTTTGGACATCGCTCCTAGCGTGGATTTTGGATTTGTTTCGCTTATTCACAGTTGTAAATTAGCGCCACTTGCGGAATTCCGACGCTTACGCCCACTAGTGAACGACAGTCCGTCCATTAGTCCGAACTACAGTGTAAAGGCGACAGTCCCAAAATATTTGGCGCCAACTAGTGAAAAAACAATAAATTTCATACAATATCAGAACTCTTGTAATTTAAAAAAAAATCAACACGTGAGGCGCTGCTGTCGCATTACTACCAGTGTGGCTCTTGGGATAGTGATCACAGTGTATGACCGTCAAAACGATCATCCCGAGTCATTCCTCAATGTCATGACTCGGGTATTGCCGTCCCTCTCCTGTATACACTCTACAAAAGCCCACCTGTTGTTCGATTCGGTGTTTTTGACTGCCGGAAACGCAGACCAATTAAATGAGCCGTCGAGCCCATAGTCACTCTATAGGCGTAGTACACACCGAGGCCCTCGTTCGGGTAGATTATGTTAAAACCATCCGTAGATCCCTCGAGGCACTGTTATTGGGGTGGACAAACCGGGGAGTTGCCAGTGTTGTTGTTCATCGAACGGAGCGCTTTAGTAATCGTCGTAGTTCGGAAATCAACCTTCCCGTTTCAATTTTGTCTCTTTTGTGCCATTTTTTGTTCGGTCGGCTTTCAATGGATCTTTGATTTTTGCACCGCGTTTCAATGGAAAATCCCTGGCCCGCTATTTCCACTGCGCGCTGAGCGCAATTGACAAATGACGTGACGAATTTTTCTTCTCGTTTTGTCGGGAATTTCTACATATTTATGCATCATTTTCAATAAGCCAACGGAAGGTTGCGGGTGGCCCGAGCAATTTTTTTCTTACCAAATAGCGTTAGAATAAATGATATATGATCGGCGCTGCGCTTTACCACTAGGTGGCGCTCACGTTTGAAAGATCGATTAAAATTTGTTAAAGTAAAAAAAAAAGGAAAAGTCGTTTGAAAGTAAAACAATGGGGGAAATTTTCTTTTTCTATAAAAAAAATTAGGTTAAAAATTATTAAAAAAAATTCCTTGGTTTTTGGCGTGCACATTTTTATCAACAATGAATGACCCTATGTTTTTCTTCGTTTATATTTCGAGTTGTTTTCTAAACCATTTTTATTTTGTTTTTCGTGACACCAGAATCCAATAATAATAATCACTAAAGTCCAATTTCAAAACACCGACACCAATGAGCCGGTTGCGGTGCGGTGGTCTCGGGTTCGATTCCCTGCGCGGGCTCTCGTTTATTCGAACCCTGGGTGCTGATGAAAATGTACCACTCAGACGTTGCCCGAGCAACACGAGGGGTACATAATCTAGGGGAATGATTTTCACTGCGGCGAAGGGGTATTTTCCCCACTAAAAAAATTATCTTTGATCTATTCTTATTGCAAAAAATTGTGTTTGGCCAGATCAAAATCAAATCACGTTTTCAAATAGCGACTAGGTTATCATTTCTACCAGCTGATTTAACCACAGACCACGTCCATCACGTTGTAATAGTATACGGGCGGCTGCCACCCCAAAACAAAGGGCGATCAAATTAAAGGATGTAGAGATACGGCATTACACACCCAGCGCTACTACTACTACTACTACTGTAGTAGCTGTTGCGGAAATGCCTCACTTATTTACGGTTGTTCCTACCTGTCTCGTTTTGGTTTTTGAGTGCCGCCACCGCCTCCAAACAGCGGAACTCGAATGTCAGAACAGAACGTCGGTCGTACGATTTTGTACGCGCTCGCCAGCTGTCGATTTTGCACGACGTGGTGTAGTTTGGACCGGGGAATTGGATTAATGAATGAGTTTGGCAAAGCAAAAAACAATGGCCATTGGCGAGGAAAACTTTAGTCGGCGGTGACGTGTGACAGACTATTAATGGGACCTTAACCTGTATTTTATAAATTGATTCCATAAATTATTTCAGAAAATTTCATTAATGGTTTGCGAAAACGTGAATGTTCGCCCAACAATAAACACATAACGAGAGGGACTGGGTCCGGTGCAGCGCCGGGAAAGAGACGACCAGGGTTTTGGCAAAACCCCCTTGTTTTGTAGACGTCCTACCCACTATTATTCGTTAATAAACACATATTTGTGTGTGTGTGAAAAATACGAGAGCTCTCATTAACCATTTAAAAAATTATTAATGCACTGAACAAGCCGTTTTACCAGTTTTGTTTATTGGAAACATATATTTTTTTAAAAATAATAATTCATTTGTTTACAAAAACAATTTTAAGGCTATTTTTTTTAACCATTTATACTCTCTTGATATGATACTCTGAACCAAGTGAAGAAATATTGAAACAGTTCTTTTTCAATTTATTTTCTATATTGCTGCGAGAATTATCTTTTTTTTCAGAGATCATGTTCCAATTGTAACCTATAAATTGCGTATTTACAATTTTGTAAACATCAATTTATGTTGCATATTCGAATACGTTGGCCACTCAAAGCAAAATTGCGTTTTTGCGAGTTTGTTACACGTATACCAGGCCCAAGTTTTTGCCTTTTGTATCATAGTTTGAGAGGGAAATGCGCATTGATTTTGCAGATTTTGTCGATCACATTTGACTCTGGTCTCTGATGCCTGGAAAATGTCAGATCACTCCCTGTAGATCAGTAGTGACGGTCCCCATGTTTTTGAATATGGGGATGACGAAGGTGGGTGGGTTTTTCGGTTCACTGACCTCTCGTTACTGTTATCTGGTGCTGGAAAGCATTCCTCGTTGATGGTGGGGGTGGGCGCATCGAGCTGTGTAACCCAGGCACCCCGTAGTGTCATCTGCTGTCCTAATTTGGGGGTCCTCAGTTTGGTGGTGGTTGGCGAGTGTCTTGAGCCCTGTCGGTGGTGATGCGTCATGTGTGAAACAAAAACTGCGCAAACCATCCCTAACCTAAACACTGACTAATGCATCCGTCAGGCATGCTATTTTGTTTTTGATATTCATGCGTGATGATCATTTAGATTAGAAGACCTGTTTAAAGTCAAGGCGAGATCCCTGTTTTGGTCGTGTCTCGAACTCATATTGCGAGTAGATGTTACACGAGACAAACATTGTGCCGTAGTGGTTAGCGCGTTCGTTTATTATGCCTGTGATCGCGGGTTCAATTCCCGACCTAAATCTTCGCAATTTTTCGGGTGATAAAAATTTCTAAGTGCGCCTTCCTTCGTCATAGAAGTAAAGCAGTTGGCCCCCTGCTTTTGTTCTTTTGGTACCAAAGGAAAACAATGTAAGTTTTAACGCTTTGTTCCGTGGTCACTACTTTTTTTTTTTTTTTTTTTTTTTTTTTTTTTTTTTTTTTTAAATCACCGTAGTGTCTAGTGCACTAAAGGATTGCTGCAACCTCGCGTCACTATGGAGATATGTGAGGGGCAGGGAAGGGAAGGGATGGGGGATGGCAGCTGGAATAGCCAGGCTGCAAGATCCACCCCTATGCTCTGGACTCCCTAATGGAAGCTCAAGGGTGACACCAGTACCCCAGGCTAACGAATAAACGAAAGCCTGC
>JAUJYS010001797.1:0-16308 GCA_033995665.1 Melogona broelemanni | reverse complement strand
GTGACGCCAGTACCCCAGGCTAACGAATAAACGAAAGCCTGCGCCGGGAATCGAACCCGGGACCGTCGGCTTTGTAGCATGTCCCCATACCCACTGAGCCGTCGGTTTGTTTATTGTAAAATAAAGCCAGCATGTTCGTATAGGCCAGTTTCATCTTAGATCGATCAACACGCACTCACTCAGAAATAATTTATGACTTGAACAATATTAACTTGACCTTGATTAAAATATTGAATATATGTGACCACTTAGGAAAACACAAATCGAAATTACATTTTTATTTGGCTCTCGAGCTTGTCGGTGTTTGAACAGTGGTTTCGTTTCCAAATAGCCGACGCGACCTGGAAAATTTATTGCATACGTAGCGAAAAGCATACCCGTTTCTATTGTGTTTCTGGAACCCACACGTTCGTGGTGATCAAGGCCCGCGGGGCCCAAAGGTGTACGACATCACAAACCCGATGCACGGCAGATGCGCCGGGCAGTAGCAGATACACCCCAATCGAAGCCGTGAGCAAAGGCCACGTTACCGTTGCACTGTAAGTCGTGCCTCTCCGCCCATATAACTAAACTAACAACGACACTGAGATAACAAGCGGTGTGGCAAATTAATTGAACACATCTCTTTTTGCGTTCCGCGTATCTGCTGAACTGTATACGTATAGAAGACAGAGTCGTAGGTTCATATACGGTCTATCTAGATATATGGTGCAACGGAGATGTTCAGACTATCGATCTATAATTTATAGATGTAATATGAGGGGTCGTCCCAATCTATGTTTCATTATATTGGTCTGGCGCGGCAGATACATTCGATCAAATGTCACACTAAAGCAGTAACACATCAAGTACAAATCGTGAGTAATTGGCTCTATCGGAATTGTACCGATTATGACTGGGGTTTAATTGGTTTCGGGTTTAGAATGACATTTAACTCGTTTACTACTACTAGCTTGAGGTGTAACGGTGAGCGAAAATTGACCTTTCCCATAGGATATACACATGTGTATCATTACTTGACAAAGTTATTAATAATGCACTTATGGCATCTGGTACACACTCAGAAATTCTGTAAACGACTCAAATTAACAAATTAAACTGACAACAAATGTTACATGTCAATTTTGAGACTCATCGAGAATTCATTAAAAAAACAATTATACACGTACTCGTTGATGGCTCATAGAAAATGCCAGCAATAAAAGCTTAGAAAGGTGTTTTTTTAACTAACGCTTAAGCCTGTCCGAGGACAGGCAGTCTTCATTCAAATATTGATACTATCATGACGTCGCAGCGTGGCCCTTGCGTCACAGAAGCGTTGCAGCTGCGTATCTAGGATCTTGTGCGCGGAAGAATTTGTGCACATAAAATGGCGGAAACTCTGTTTTATTTTATAGGATTAATAACTCTTCTATTCCTAGCTGAAACAGCGCGATTAAAGAAATGTGACAAAATTGAATAAAAATTTTGTGGTCGAACTTGTCAACTTGTTTTGTCGATTGCCAGGCGTGACGAGACGCGTTGAAAATATGAAGCGTTGATGACATTTTCAGTGAAATTTATCTTCACGTAGAAGCTGAAGCATGAAATTGCAGTTGAACGTATCCAATAGTAGCGATTCTGCTACTAAATTATGCTCCTGACACGTCTGATTTATATTTTGCCGTTGCCTATCTCTGATTACAGTGTGATCTACGTGAACTCTTTGAGACGAGCGGTGGTGGCCATATTCGCCGTCGGCATCCTCTGTTCGCAGCTCAACGGTACGACCAGTGCGCAGCAGTTCTATCCAAACGGACGATACGGGCGTTCGGGGTCGGTGTCGCCACTAGCAGGTAAAGCATCTAAAGTTGCGAGTAAAGAGAAACTTGTTGGTTAGAACAGGTGTAAATCTTACGTCTGCATTTTGCGAATATTGAATGCGTCGAAAAAGAAAATAAAAGAAACAATCGATTTGGCTTATCAAATTAGTTACATAAATTATGTTATGTTTTGCAATAACGATATTGAATAACGAAAAATAAATAAATAAATAAAAAATATACATAGTAGAGGAAATAAAATTGATATAAAAAATAATGGCTTCTACAATTACAATTACAACATTTATCCGCGAGCAGCCTCTTTTAATTAAGTGGAGCCTATGGTGGGGGTAAAAAAATATGTTTTGTATACAGATTAGGATAACCTTCTTTAAAAGCCTCTCTGTTTGAGCCTCAGTAAGATCAATCCACTGACTACACACTCTGAGCTGAAATATTTAAATCTGTCGTTAAATAAAAATAAAATCTAAATTGATAAACCATGACGGTGTACCACAGCGAATACACTTGATTATGGCAGAATTTCACGGGGAAATCCCGAAATATGTGTTCAAATCTAACTTCATCAGCCCGCCTCCACCCACCAACGTGGTATCCGGTACGCCTAACGCGTCTTAACGATGCTGCCCCTTGTAGCTTTGACGTTACAAAACTAGCACAGCATCGAGTGTTGCAGTGAAGCAAATGCACGGGGCTGAACCGAACCATATGTGCATCGCCTGCGTATCGCGAACTGTCGTTTTTCGTACGTACGCATTTGGAATTGCATAGTTAGAGATCCTATGATGCTTTGTTTGTCATATCTGATTATATGCGCGTTTCTGAGACTGACTATAACCTTAAAATCGGGAATCTAAATTTCAGTCAAAATTGTTGGACAAGCACATTTTATTTCGTGAATATTGTCAAATGAAGCTGTTAAAGCCATATTGGATGGAGTAAGCAATTTTCTTTGGAGTAAGCAGTTTCACTACATTTGTGCTACAAAATGCACTATATTTTGTAGCAGAAAAGTTGCGAATACGCACGACGGAGGGCACATCCCAATCGCATAAATTTATTTTAGGTTCCACACTATAATTATGTTGCAAATCAATTTAGAAGTCATTTTTTAAAGAAAAATGGTAAAAGTCGATATTGGACGTGGTCGAAAAAATAAAATAAAAATCAGTGTCTAAATCCAAGCCATTTCGCATAAGCAGCGAAGTCGACGTCGAGTAAAGGTGAAGAGAGCATCGGTGCCGTTCACAAAACGTGACGGCCGGGGAGGGTAAGGGATCAACAGCGCGGTGCACTCGACCACGTGTCTGTCGTCGTGTTACATGCGGAGGGGGCTCAAATTATCGCTCGTATTACACTGCGTCCAAATTGATATAAGACCGAAATCCGGTGAAAAATGCTGTACCGAGTACAACCAACCGGAGAATATACGGTGGCGGTGGTCTTGAGGGGGGCAGAAGTGTAGGAGGGGGTGGGGGTGGAGCCGAGAATTGAAATGTGGAGCGGCGACCTGGCAAGCTATGGTGCTTACTTGTTGACGTAGACATCATTGAAGCGGTTATAGCAAACTCTTTTACCGAAGGCAACAGCAGCTGTAAGCAGAAAATTAATTCTTGGACCTGGCTAAATATAGGATTAGAAGTAATAACTAGATAAAACACACAAGAAATAAATTTAATGACTCAGAATATGATATTTTACAAAATTACGGTTGAAGAAAATAAAAATAAATTAGGTAAATAAGAAACGTATGCCGCATTAGTCTCCTGAATTTCGGAACTGCCAACTTCATAATTAAGATAACCAAATTGTATTTTTTTTACAGAGCAACATAATTTACAATTTTGAAGTATGTGCAATTTGTAAAATGGTTTGCGCAAACCTTTTTTTTAATTTCTAAAGGCGCAGGAGTACACCGAGATGAAGTTGAGTAAATACCAAATTAACTTTCATTTATTATTTTATTTTATTGATTCTGTAACTAATTAATTAAATTACCACACTAATACATTCATAATATTGCATTCAATTAAGAAAGTTCATTTGTTAGATACTTTTTTTTTAACATCTCAAGCAGTTTATATCAAATAACGACGCAACGTTGCTCGTTAATAAATTTAATCGTTTAATTAATGATTTAAATGCTTTCTTAGTGGTCTGTGTAAGTAGGTGGATTATTTGAAAACATGAATTCAACGCTGCATCACTGCCGTAACTTGTGCCTCCAAAAACAGACAATAGTCGTACAATACGTACGTACATTGTACAATAGATTCTTATACCTGAAGGCTAGTACTTGAAGACGCCAAAAAAAAAAACTTGGGTTTTCTCTTGAAGCAGACCAAGTTTGTATCAGAGTGCACAAATTATCCGCAAAAAAAACCGAAAGCTTGGACTTGCTATTCAGATGGCCGAAACGCCAGCCCACACACACACAACAGCGTTCAAGCGATGCACAAAACAATCCACTCGAAAACCTAATGGCGATATGTTGTACAAAGTGTACTAGTATACCGACCAACGCGGAACCTGTGTTCTGCCGGTAGTCGCCTACGTGAAGTGATGGGTCTGGGCAATGCCTATGTGGTGTAGGCCAATAGGCTTGAGTGAGCAATTTCTACCGAGCAATTTGGGCGCCGGCTGGAGTCTCGATCTATTTGTTTAGGCTTTCCATATTATAGAGAGAGCGCGACACACCCAGAAAGAGAGATACCGGATAGGTTGTTATGTATATGTGTTGCCCTTTGCACTGGAAAAGCGGTGTTTTCACGAATATTTGTCAACGAAGCGAAATGGGGCTCACCGTGCCGGATATAGAGGCAGAAAGTCATTCGTAACACGCATTTCGTAACAGCATTTATTGTTCTTCCAACTTATCCATAGTCTAGCAGAAACCACGTAATAACGCGTTGGGCTTGTACACCTCTCATCAAAACAACTTCTGCGCTAGGAGAAAACAACTAATGCTCTAGGAGAAGACAACAAATGTACTAGAAGAAGCTAACGTTTTTGAATTTTTTCACTAATCAAACATAAAAACAACTTCGACATTAGGCTTATCTGGATATTTCGATAACTGATCACCCTGATAAAACTCTCTGTGATGCAATCTGACAAAATATATTTTGTCAAGACACCTGTTATTTGCGTCAAAATATGCATGTAAATGTAAAAATATACAATGCACTGTGAATATCACATGTTTTTGCAGCGGTGCTATTAAATTTGCGTCAATAAAAAGCTTAATTAAAATACGTTTTTCCTTTTCATACTTCTCTTACTGGTTTTTAATCATGTTATTGATGAGAAAGGGCTAAAGGAAAGTCTTTGTGATTTACAAAAGCAATAAAATAAATTTGAGAATAGAAATAATCTGAGCAAAATCTTTATCAGATACTTGTTTAGTGTCATTTGGATTGAGATCAGGGCTGACCTACAGAATAAATGGAGATACTCTCTGCCTCAAGCCAAAATAAATCGATATCCGATTAAGAGCTGGCCAATCGAATAATATTTGTTTAACTACACGTAGACTCACCGAAGCCTTTTACGATATATGCGAGTCTCGTACACCGACGACGACCAATGGCCACAAGCGCTTACACGATCTTGTGCTGATGATTTTCTCTTGCCATTCTTTTATTGCAGACGTGTCGGGTGGACGGGAAATGACAGTAGCGTTTTTCGGGGATGGGACCGTGAAATGCGTTTACACGGGCTTTGAGGACTACTACAAATGTGGAAGGTGGGTCTGTGATAAGTGAATTTGTTCATTACATGTATATCAAATTAATTTTGTTCATTTATAGGGTTGTTCATTAAATCATATCTTGGCGGAATGTCTTCTCAAAACTTAGCATCGATCAACGTCATGATTTAAAATTTCACCCGCATAGGAGAGGGTGCGCCTAGTTTTAACTAGGCTCAATGTATTTTTAAAAAAGCGCCCCCTCGATCTCGAAGGCACATCCCCAATCTTGAGCACAATTCAAATTACTCAAGTAACTTAAAAGCAAATTGGAATGTTCAACGTTCACAAACGTTTCACATAACGTTCACCAAAAATTGTGGCGACAAGAAAAATTAATTAAAATCTCATTGATGCTAGTGATGATTAGTTGTAGTAATTCGTTACATTTTTGATTTTGCAACAAATAATGCAATTAGTGAACATACCATAAAAATACAATTTATATTATTTATGTAACATACATTTTGTTTTCTTCTGTTACATTTCCCCAAGGCATGTTTAATTATTGGTAATTGTACTAATAATTAGCAACAACAATGTAATTGTCCACCATCAAATTGCAATAACATTTTTTTATTCTCTTTTCAGAATAGAAAACTCGAATGATTAGCCGATTGAATGAAAAAGTCGTGCACAACTGCTAACGCCCGAATGAAAATAAATAAAAATAAATAAAACAGTATCTCAACCGTTCGCTCCTTTCGTCATCCAAGAAAATGTTTTCTCGAGCCCCATCTTGGAATAACTTGCGTTTGACAGCCGACGAATTTTGTTCCCACCCGTTCCCTCATAGTTTCGACGTCTCCCCTCGCCTTCCCCGAATTTCCTCCTCCTTGGCAGGACTCTTTAGAGGCAGCACCAACAAACAAATTTTAATAATATATTAATCGTGTCGTCAGCAGGTTATGAATTTCGTGACAGCATGTATATCATAAAAATGTAAGATGTTGTGAGAAAAAATGGCTGATCCAATATATTACATGTTTGTATAGTAATACTTCATTTATCTCGAATATTCCTTACTTTACTTTAATGCAATTGAAGTCAATTTGAATGAGCTGAACATGGAATAACTTTTATAACAAACTTCGTAATGGGATTTTTATCTTTTTGGGAGAGGTCAGCACAACTCGGCCATAAAGACAAGAACAACCAATGGACACATTAAAATAATTATTTTTATACACGTGTGTTTTCTGTTTTTTCTTGTCCTTTGGTTAAAGTTTTCTAAATTCCTCCCTTGCAAAATAAAAATAAAATCACTAAAATAGTGTTTCATTAACATGTTGGATTGCCTTTATTTAACAGTATTGTGATTGTGAAATCAGTAATCGTATTATTGAATATATGATTGTTTTGTCAAAATATATCGTTAACATGAACGTGATTAATTGCGGCGGAGAATTTTAGCAAACTTTTTCAAACATATTCGTAATAACAAATAATAAAAATAATAATGAAGCGTTAAAATTTCAAATTGGAACATAGGTAACGAACGATGCGACGAACGCGACTGATGATCTATCATCGTGAGCCCGAATATATTCAGGCTTTCAGCTATTATTTTGTGTAGCTATGCTAACTTCGACTTCAATTAACCTTTCAGTAGTTAATTGGTGGTACTCAAATAGACTTTCTGAAACTTTACTTTGATAAAACTGTACAGTCAATTTGCAACGTCGTAAAAGTCACGGGTAAATCTTAAAATTATACAGTACGTTTATTGAAAAAATAACCATGGCTTGTAAATTCCTATAACGTCAAAGATTCGCAAGACAATTAAAAAAAAGCTTCCGATTTTTGTGTAATAATTTTTTTGAATATCCAAGTTAATAAAAAAATAATTAATAAAAATTAATTCGATGAAACAAGTACCCAGGTACCCGAATAAGTACTTGGCACGTACGATAAGTTTGGTATTTGCATGATTAATTTTTAAATTCCCCGGGAAAACGACATTCACTGTGCAGTAACCTTGGAGAAGTTTCGCTTTGGCAGCGGCAGAGGGCAGCACCATCAAAGATAGGCAATGACGTCATTAACTTTGACTGTCATGGCGGCTTATTCGGCAGTGGGGTTGATGACGACCGTTCACAAATATGGCATTGAACTGACATTCTCGCTGCAAAATGGGTAAAATATTTTGTATTCCTTCAAAGTTAAGCATGTGGCTATTCCTGCCTCATCCATTATGTTCAAAGAAGAGCCCGAATCCATCGCCCTTTATTAGGGACTGGCTTCTGGTGAGTGAGTAAACCGGGCCCGACCAAGGGCCGGTGCTACCAAAAGAACAAAATTTGCCGGTGCGCTTGCGTGAACGATAATGTAACATGAGCGATAATACATAATATTCGACAATAGTACAAGCAGATTATCTGTCTTGTACTTGGACCATCAGAGTTAGATTTCATTGGTATTGCCAAAGATTTAGGTTCTACGATCACCAGTCATTTACTGTATACTTTAGGTGAAACATGTGGTGTACCGTACGTGACTCCTAGGCTACATGAGTTTCGAAATTAATTTAGATTTAGAGGAGGCAATTGCCGCGTCGTGGCATTTTGGCAATATGTCTGACCAAAACCTCGGGAAGTAATAATCAAACCCCGAGCCGGGAATCGAACAGTGGATCGCCGCACAACAAGAGGATGCTCTACTACTGAGCTACGACGACCGTGCAAGGGATAAAGGGTGTCAAAAGACTTACGCCACGAAAATTTGGTGCATTAATGCATTTAAAATAAATCATGCAATTACTTTTCTGTCTATCACCCCCACGCGTAGCACCCCATTGTTCATCTTTTAAGTTTCGTTTACACATTTCCTTACATTAATTGAATTCTAAATTGTGACCTTTTCAGATTGGCCGTCTTCCAAAACTTTTTTGTGTGGATTTCAGCTACGTTCGATCCAATTTACATGTACCTGATTTTCCCGCAAATACTGCACAGTGTGAATTCCGTGTATGGAATAAAGCTCCTGTGGACAGCAGCGATTTCAGAATGGCTGAATCTTGTGCTGAAATGGTATGTTTATACAAATATAGACTTTGCTCAATAATTTTGCTATAATTTGCGACCTTCTTTGATTGAATTGTAATGGGACATTAAATTAGTTTAAATAATAGTGATAATTGCCATCCATTGGGTATCTCCAATTTAAATCCTTACACCAATTTGTAAAGTAATATTTTCGGTTATCACATTACAGCATGAGCGTTAACCAATCTCTGAAGGTAATTGATATATTATTGTTAAACAATTTTCATTCAAGGATTCTCTGCGGTGAACGACCCTATTGGTGGGTTCACGAAAATGAAGTGCTGTGGCCAAACAACACGGCACCACAAATTCAACAATTTTCCATCACTTGTGAAACTGGGCCAGGTAATGAAATCTTATCGGAACGAAAGAGTATACAGTACTTTTATTTCTGGAAGCATATGTGATTCACATTATTGTTGTTCACTCGTTAATAAAAAAAATTCCGCTTTTAACAGGAAGTCCATCTGGTCACGTCATGATTACAGGTGCATCTCTATTCATATTCTTCAAGGGCATTTTACAGTTGTATAGACATCAAGGGTAAATTTAATTTTGAAATATTCGTTTTAGAAGTTTGTTTAAGAATTTTTAAATCATGTTCTTTTAAATAAATATTCAACATATCGGTATATTTTGCTACTGTATTTATGAATACGTTTGGAATTCGTGACAATTCTAGGTATCTCGTGCCGCTGATTGGATGGTCCATCTACGGTCTCGTCATGCTATTAATTGCCACGTCTAGAGTCTACATTGCTGCCCATTTTCCCCACCAGTGTGTTGCGGGAATGTTTTCAGGTTGGTTCAACAATTTTTGAATCGCAAATATGATCGTGTTAATATGTTAGTTAGTGGGGGATAAGTGCCGATACAGGAGAAAAATTACTTGGTTTCCCTGAACATTTTTCCAAAAAAGAAAAAAAGGAAAAAATGCTTATTGGAAAATGTGCTCGTTTTGTTTTAGGCATTCTATTGGGTTACACACTGGAGAAAGTTCCCGTCGACAAACTTCGCCTCTCGACGCACCTGAAAATCGTATGTGGAGTTCTTTTTACTGTCATCGCCGTGCTCATCTTACTAGTTGGTAAGTATCGTCTATTTATTTTAATCAAAAATTTAATAAAAAATCATATTTCAATTTGATAGCTTTAATGTCTGCTCATTTCAAATTATTAGCCTCGATTCATTAACTAAACGTTTTAAGCGGAATGTATCATCATGTGGAATGTGAGAGTTACATGTTCCTTGACAGTCATTTTAATTTTTGTACGACTTGTAGCCCAGTCGGCATTGCCACCAGCTACGGCGCGGCGGTTCTGGGTTCGATTCCCGGTGCGAGTTTTCGTTTATCCGATCCCGGGATATTGGTGAAAATGTGTCCCAACAGACATTACCTAAGCAACACGAGGGGTACATCATCTACTGTAGTGATTGGCTCAAAAATATTAACTAACTCCAATTATAAGAATTATGTGATTATATGAGATTGCATTTATTTTAATCATTTACACGTGTTTTTTTTCAGGCTTAAAAATAGACCCGAACTGGACTCTCGCCTTGGCCACCAAATGGTGTCTGCATCGCGACTGGGTTCACCTAAACACGACGCCTTTCTACATGATATGGCGCTACTCGGGCACGCTGCTCGGCATCGGCCTTACGCTGTCATCCCCCTACTACACCAAGTACAGTCGGGCCCAACTGAGTCCGACCGGGTGCCTTCTGCTCGTCTGCCTCACGGCGCCGATTTCCTTGTTATGTGCCAGCGTGATTCCCACCTCGGCCCACGTGATAGTGGTATACGTGTCAGCCTTTCTTCTTCACGCCTTGATTCCGTTTCTGGTCCTCGGGCTGGTGAAGTGGATCATTTGCGAGCATCTGATTCATCCCAAAAGCCAGTAAGGATCGGCATTCTTGGAAACCATGGTCGAAAATGTGACGTTAGAGAGACCAAAACTGTTATTATGTCTTAAAAATATTTATTTTGATTGGTAGTACTCGTCATGAGTACTGATAGATAGTAATCACTGTTAGCTTGTCGTAAAATATTTATTTTTATAGATATTACTCACTATTTACACCATCAGGTCGTTAAAAAAGTATATTTTTACGACAAAAAATGACTAAAAATATTCATTTTGATAGATGGTACTCCCTATTTACACTAATGATCGTTAAAAAAGCATAATTATATTTTTGCGACAAAAAATGTGAAAATGCGTTATTGTAAAACACGAGTTCCTGAAAATGTTAATTGGTTACCAGTTCATTACTGCCAAAATCAAAATCTCTTTCATATTAGTTCATTTTGCAAACAACTTTGTCCTTGTTTTTGAAATCACAATTTGTTTTCTAGAATACCATCTCCTTTTTTTTTTAAATAATAGCTTTTTTCAAATATTTTTATTTTCTTATCACACAAGTGAGTTTTATGCTTGTGCTATTTTACTTACGATTGTGAAACTGAACAGTGCAGACGTATACGATCAGTTAGTGCCTAATCAATTAACACCCTCATAAAGATTCACTTTTCTGTAGTCGCTGGGATCCCATTATTTTTTTCTTTAATTTACGTACTTATTTATTACGTGAATTTTGTTTGTGTAAATGAAATGATTTGCAGACTGTGATAGGCTGTTTGCTTAGAAGTATTCTTTTGAGTTAATGTTCGTTGTGAGCGTTTTATGAAAACGGGTGCGTGCTCCGTCACGACAAATTAAAAAAAAATCCTTTTTTTGTTAATTTTGTTTTTTATTTTATTATAAAATTTGCTTTATAGTTAACCGGTCTAAATAAAATAAATATTGTGTATCGAAAATGTATTGACTTTGTTTTAAAAGAAAAATACTTTTTAATTTGTTTGAAAAATATTATTTTTTGACACTTTAAATTTCAAAAATAACTTGGGGCCTCAAGGGTTTGATATGGGCCCTTTGGTTCAACCCTTTGGGGGTGAACAACCTATTCTTGGAAAGTAAATAAGAAAGTTCGGCCAGCCCGGCGCTAATTGCCCAATACCATTCACGGGGAAGGACGCCACACTCGTCAGATTATACTTAGATGTAAAACATAAGCAATGCGTGCCATAACGTAAATAAAGTTAGATCCCAAATCATTGGCCTTTTGTAGGCGATTCATATGACCAGTTTACTCCATATTATGTGAATCACAGATACTCCATATTTGACAACAAGGCCAATATATATCTAACTTTACATATCTTTCAATTATTACCTGGCTAAAAGCGCTTTTACCAAAAGATTTAAGTACAATAATTGCAGGCCGCTGAGCTGCGTACCGTATCTACAGCACGAACGATACCAGAATGGAATGCACGCGCGGCGGGGTGGTGTCCATTGTCATTCCATCAAAAACCATTCAAATTCCACAACCAACTTAAAACGTTTTTTGGATAAATAACTCGTCGATCTAACAAGAGTGGGACATCAAAAACAGCTTATTCATCGGCCTAGTTTTGGGCAACGGATCGGCTCACCCAACTATCGCGTCGGCATCGGCAGCGGGCCCTTGTCAACAAAAGGTTCTGCGTCGCCTGTACTCGGACATTCGTGATTTTGGAATTTTATTAAAATTCGTATAAACAAACACCTGGGACCGATCAACCACCGATCCAAATTAGCCATCGACGTAGCTAGTTCGTTTCTGACTAGGTACAAAAAAATGTTCGATCGTGATTGATGATGGGCCATAAAGAAAGAGCGAACAGACACAGGCATATTCATCAGATTCTCTCCGGTAGGGGTAGAGCAGAACTGTGACGTCACAACGATCCCAAACTCCAAAACCTGCAGCTTTGTGTATCGAGTCGAGTGACTAAACGTGTTTGTGTGTGTCTCAACTTTTCGTGTGTGCGTCGGTCGAAGAAAAAGAAGATATTCTTTTTCGGTTTTGCGCGTACCGATGGCGGTCGAACTACAATAAATTCCATTCGCTCATCAAATTATCGTCCTGGCCGGGAGAAATGCAGTCTGATTCCAGTACTGAGGTGAGTCCATTGAAAGTGTTTTCCCCATATATCTAAAAACGAATTTCGAACACGAGAGTAAATTTTGCCGAACCGAAAATCCGCTCTAATCGCGTTCCACTTTTGTGTGTGTGTCGCCAAATGGTGTCTTGTGTTTTCGGTCGGCCATAGAGACGACGGCGACTGCTTTGTATTAAATTTTGGGTTACTCGGAAATTTTATGTGCTGCCTGATCCGTGGATTTTGCTGGAACTTGCCGGCGGGGAACCCCGGGTTTTGAGGTGCCCCCACGACTCTTGTATTTCGTGTTTTGACAACAAAATCGCTCGGTAGGCCTACGTGGGCAGTGTAATGTGATTATTAGGAATTTTATAGATAGGCCTACATCGCTGGCACGGCGCGGACGCTAGACTCGTTTCGCCTTCTCTTCTCTTTCTCTGCTGATGTTACAATAATCGGGGAGGGGAAAAGCAGACATGTTTTTTGGCTAGTGCTATGAACGGGGCAGCGCGTCACAACCACGGATCCTGGTCTGGGTCGTGGCCCATCTGACTCAACCATAGTTAAACCAGGATTAACTAGCCGTTTAAACTGGTTAAATTAGTTAAGCAGGAAAACTATCCAATGGAATGACACAAATTATTGATTGTTTTGGCTTATAATTTTTTTAGGGATTGACCATTTGCAAGTTTGTAGTGGGGGGACAACCAAAATGTCAAAATTTGAGGGGGCTAAAAGTTTCCCACCCCACCCACCACCCAGTCAATCTCAGCCCCTCACCTCACAGTGCCTTACCTCACAGTGCCTTTAGGCAAATTCCAGTTTGTTCCTACGGCATGTTTTGTTTCAGGAGTTGAACAATCGGGTCATAGGTTTAAATCCAGGTAGTTGGATAGGCGAGGCAGGTATTTTAGTTATCTGGAAAATACCAAGATCTCGTAGTACCCTTGTGCCTTTAACTAGGGTCGGGGTTGACGTTTGAAATACATGTACTTGTATCCTTTTTAACCACCTTTCAAATGTTTCAAGTTCAACTTGCTCCTCTTCCAAAATACCTACCCCACATAATTTATACTAAACTCGAGCCAATTTTAATCAACTCGATCGTATATAAGTATTTTCAATCCGTTTTTCGGACGTGATATACGTATAGAACATTACCAATTTCATTCAAACTCCTGACAATTTCAGCAGTTCCTTAAACTGACAGTTCCTTTCTGATTTCCTCTACATTTTAGAGTAGACTCAAAAAGTTTTGATCTGTCACATGCATGTTAAGAGTACCATTTTTATGAATTCTGCCGGTGTATGTAGTGATCATGCTTTTAAGATTAAATGAAGTCAAGTTGAAAACTGCTCTTAAAATCTGTAATAGTAATCACGTTAGCTTATCCTTAACCGGCGAACATGTATACTTCGGCTAGATTGACAGTGTACATGTACCCAACCGAAAGTGTAAATGCTCAGTACAAGTCTTGCCATGTGTGATACACTGGGTGCATAACTTTTAACTGTAATCGTATTGTTTCACCGGTTTGCAATCCCTCACCAGGTCAGGATTCGATTTGACCTCCAAAAGGTGGGTAGGGTCAAGTCGGAAAATGCTAGAGGTGGGGCTCTAACACCCCCAACTCCCGGTATAACGAACCCTGGGTGTTGTGCCACTGGCAAATTGCATTAAAATGTTCTCAAACTTTGGTCAGTAGACTCAATAAAATTGCCATTTTTTAATCTGGCAAAACCTGGTCTTGGAATTCCAACCGGACCGTCTTACATAATAAACGAGTGGGTCAAAAAAGCTTTCGAGACTGTTGTCTTCGGCTTTATGTACTACATTGTAACAGCAGTGACGAGTAATTTTCCATTTACACATGACGCACACGAATTACCCGCAAGCCTCTAGCCGTAGAGTTGGCAGGCAACCCAAACACGAGGAGGTGGGGGGGGGGAGTGAAACGAGAAAAAAGCTATCCATTTGATTGCGATATCGAACGCCATTTTTTTGCTGTCTTTCCTCTCTCTCTCGCTCTGTGTACAGGCGAGCTTTAATTTTTCCCACCCCGTCTGGCCTCCATTGCTTCCACCGGGGCCCCCCCGTCTTTGCACGATCCCAGTCAACATATACACTTGACTGTGCCAGTGCTCTAGCCTCCTCCTCCCCCTCCCCCTTACCACCACAAACCCCAACCAAGCGGGTCGGCCATTAGTCTACGCGGGGCTGTGTGCATCACGCAACATACAACAGCCAAGCACACGATTTTATAATACGAAAATGGTTTTTAGCAGTGGTGGTGGTGTACTAGGCTTCTAGCTCTCTACTCGTACGTAGTGAAGCGCGCGTCATTCCATTTCTACTTCTCGGGGGAGTGGAATTATCGCTTTTGCTGCTCGAGTGTCTATACCTATTTACGTGCTCTTTGCACCTCTGCCGGTGAGGGCGACACGGTGCAGTGTCCTGTGTATGTGTGTGTTCTGTCGACAAAGACTCCGCTCTCACTTACGTCACTAATCTAGTTCGATAATGTGGGAAGCCTGTATGCCATGCAGTGCAATTTTTATGCAAAAAAAAAACTTTGAATGAGTGGCCAAAAGTTTTACCATAAACGTGCGCTGAGGTACTGCCGAATTTTCCAATTTATTTTATCGATAAAAAAGTTTTCAACCGACCCAGTACACTTTCCGAGCTTTCGACGAAAAAAGGCAATTTGGTAACCCTCTTCATACATAAAGTTGTCCTTCGCACGTAGGTTAACTCTTGTCATTCACAAGTTGGTGTCATTTGCACAGTGGTCAGTCAAAAGAATGTCATATGATTGTGCAAGACGGTTATGGCGCTTGTATGGAGGGTGCAAAGGCTTTTTTTTAAACCCTTTTCCAATTGCCATTTCTATAAGTGACGTGACTGTCGGAAAGCTGGGAACGTTTAATAATCGCTCGATTATTTGCGGATGTTTACAGTAACTGATGAATTAAATCGCTTCTATCTGGCATTTAAATGTTAGAAAGGTTGCTAGTAATTTAAAGTTCATTGTTAAATCCTCATTTTTAAGTTAACGCAACTGCCATGGAAAACGAATAGGGATGCAACCACATACATGTCAACAAACCAAAGGAGTAAAAAAAACTTGTATCTTGAAATGTTTGTTCTGGCTTTTTTTTTTTGACAGTCCTTTTTTAGATTTTAATTGGAATTTTTTAGTTTTTAATTGGAGTTAATCATAAGCTGAAAGGTTCGATGTAAATTAGGTAGTAATTATTTTAATATACATCTTAATGTTTCGTAATTTAAATTATGAGTAAACAAAATCAACGTTCAATTATTTCAGTGACATTTTGAGTGACATGTTTATAGCTTATTCTCATCCATTTTGAAAACCTCAAATTAAAAATGTGTGGTTGAAACGTTACCATTACCATACCAGCAACTTGGCTAGTTCAGATTATGAAGAATTTGAAAATAATCGCTTTGACAAGGTTGTTTTGAAGTACACGGTACTGGTGACCTTGTTAATAAAGGCTATAATATCGCCGATCGATAATATTAACCCAATTTGAATCAATTCTCGACTTTGGTGAGGCATTATTTATTATGCGCCTAGATCTCTCCACCCTCTCTGAACAAAATCCCCTCGAGGGGTGTGCGCCTCCGCCATTTATTTGTCCACTATTGACGAAAGGTAAAATCCCCCTCTCTCCGACCCCCTC
>JAUJYS010001796.1:0-16308 GCA_033995665.1 Melogona broelemanni | reverse complement strand
GTCCCTACCTCGCTTGGTTTATAGACGTTTAACCGCAAACTGCTTTCCCTCCCATTAAAGCCCCATCGAAAGCGGAGTAAGCACCCGCGAGTTGCTGCACACTTTTGACGCTCCACGGTTGTGCCGGCGGTCTTCTGCCATCAATCTTGTTACAATCGATGGAACCGCCACCACCTTTTCACCACTAGTTTCCAACAAAATTTTGACGTAGATTGTTTAGATTCACTTATTTACCAGATTGGCCACCGTACTTATGCAACGCTGTCCTACCCCCGCGTAGAGTCACATTTGGCAGGAAGGCAAGGGCCGGATCCGGCAGGCGCTCTCGCCCAGCGGCAGTCCGCCCGGCAGCCCCGGCGCCTGGCCCGACAGCCGCGAGCACACGCCCACCTGGGACGACGACACCGCCAGTCCGCCCATCAAATCCAAACGGATGCTGGCCACCGGCGACTTCGATCGCTTCGACGATGAGCAGGACGACGACGATGATGATGACGATGACGATCTTGTCGCAGCCGTGACAAAGGTAGTCAACGGTACCAACGGCGACCACTAGCGGATAATCGGAGAACTACAGCCACAGCTGTCACCACCATCACCATCACGACCACTCTTGTCACGTTGTACTGACCGATAGAGGACGCTGTTCCTCTCGGCCATGGTGCCGATGGCTGAGGTCGCACCGGTAATTCGGCATACCAAAAATGAGAAATATGTGTACAGGTTGAAGTGATGTGTGCATGCTCGCCCAATCGTCACTCGTTTTTGTATTATCGTGACGGGTTCTTGATCTGTTTGGTGCAGCTATTTTTTTCGTACTTTTTCGCAACGAACTTCGAGCTGATAATGAACTGCAATTCCAGGTTGGTCGTCTGGTTAGGCCGTATGGTGCTATGGTTTTGAACCCCTGTCGTGTGTGTAATGCTGTCGGTGGTGAAATCGTTTCTGATCTGTATCTATGCTTTTTTAAATAGTAAGAGTGGTGGTAATTTTGTGAAGGTATCTAGCGAATGCATTATGCCAATAGAGATATATTGTTCGAGCAATCAATGGCTTTCGTATTAGCAGAATTATTTGTTAGCTGTTTGAGCGTCTTAGCAGCGGAAATAAAGTTTGATGAGAGCATGAGATCCGAATGAATTATTACTATGAATGAACCACTCGTAATCCTTCACAGTCGAGCATTAATTTATACTGGAGTATCTCGAGTATCGATTCCTGCACCTGTCTGATCTTATTCTCTCATTAAACATTTTTTCCTTCGTTAAGCTTATATTCGACTCTGCCGTACTTCTGCACTCTCTGTCTTATGAAAATATTTCTTTTAAACTGATACAATTGCATCAACATGATCCGTTGGATACTTGACCAATCTCGATCGTGTCTTCGTCGCACGTCGGCGACACCTCTGTTCCTCTGTATGAAGGCGTGACTGCCAGGAGGCATTGCTTGCCACCTCCGTTGTCCACAAGGTTGGGAATGGCCTTGCCGCGGTGACGTTTCTGCGCTGGCGAATTCACTCGTTGCCATGGCAACGCGTTACATCTTGTGGAGAGCGGAGGCGCTATTGGCCAATTCCTGCTGGTGAGCATCCGCGTGCTCTGGATCGCCTATGCATATCTGTTGCGCGTTCGAATCGCAAAACGCTCACCCATCGCGAACTGGCGTTACCCAAGTTGGCGCGCTGGTTTCAGACGTGCGGGCACGTTCTGATGTTCAATAACTGGCAGCCTCCAGTGATGCCATGAAGAAATTTCCATTTAAGGGATAGAAAGGCGTTGAAAAAAAAATGTTCCTCTGTGTTTCAAAATTTGTCTCCCAGCATGCGACAACTTCGCAAAAGTTCTGCGCAATTTTATTCGTGTGCGGGGAACTTCTTCCTTGATACTATTTTACTGCCGATTTTTCACCCCGCTCGCTTTCCAAATTTCCCGTTGCCGTGATGTGTATATCACATCTAACTTTCGTGGTGCTAGCGACTCCCCCTACCGAAGAGTTGGTTTGATCTGGGCCCCTTTTGGCGGTCGTTAATGTGTGGCGTGGGTGTGTGCTCGAAATATATAATATATATTTGGTTAGAGAGTAAGATTTTGTTCGCTTTGCCGGTAATTTGTGAACACGTTTAAGGAATCCGTATACATTTGTCATTATGTGATAGTTGCGTTGACCACTTTGCAGGGATGGTTATTCTTCCGTCAATGTAATATCAATCAATTCCGAACGTTTTTTTTTTTTTTTGGAAATCTGAATTTAGACAATCTATAAAAGCACAGTGTAATATTGGATTTTTTCTTAGAAATTATTACTTGTATTTTTGATTCGGACAAATTTAATGGCATTTTAGCTACATGTAGTCCGATCACAACTGCAGACTCTTCTATCAAATTATACCATTACAATTTTTTGTTTTAAATCGCCGTAGTGCCTAGTGCACTACAGGATTACTGCACCCTCGTGTCTCTATGGAGATATGTGAGGGGAAGGGAAGGGAATTGGAAGCTGGAATAGCCAGGCTGCCGAGGATCCACCCCTAAGCTAAAATTAGAGCTGTATCGGCATTAATTCCAGTTGCTCGTTTAAATCTAATCACACTAAAAGAAGAAAAGGCATTGATTGATCTTAGAGTGGGCGGAGATGTAGGCAACCCATTTTTGGTACACTTGTATGTAGTGAGAGTGGATTTTTGGCAGTGTGCAAAATTAGTCGCGCGCACTGTTTGTATTTCGCTCTGTTAGCCACGATTTTTTCATCCTCTGCTCTAAAAAATATTAATTTCAATTTAATTTCCGGAATTTCTCAGTTCTTGTTGCCACCGTTATTTTTTCGTTCGTTCGTTTTTAGTGCTTGCAGTATTAGTTGTAGTCGCGTTACCGTTAGCTCGCTTTTTTAAATTTCGGACACCTCCTTGCTTGTCGCGGCGAGTCTGCGACGAGACGTTTCTCTCTTTTAATAGATGTGTGGAGATTAGGGTTGTTTCTTTGGCGACACCAAATTTTGAAATGTGACTAGTCGGGGTGCATCTCGATATTTTTATTTTTATTGTTGTGTCTGAATTTTTTGTCTTTGTATTGTTAGTGAATGCAAATTCGACTGCCACTGTTACATCGTTTTATCCACGTGCCTTGCGTCGTGACGCTGCCAGGGATCATACATTTGTGCATAAAATGATGTAGGTGTTCAGACCCGGGGCCCCTTTTAAGTAATCTGCCGTCGTGAAAAGTCGCATGCTTTGAATCCACCTCAATCTTTCATTTATCATCGATAAGATATTTACTTTAAATCTGGAAATTTCGTTTAAAAAAAAAATCCAAATTGTCGAAAGATTAACGTAGTTATTTTTAACTTGATGAAAAATTAATGTAGTTATTTTTAATTAAATAAATAATACACAAAAAATAAATTGGCCGTTGTTTGAATCTGGTTAAAAGGTGCATTCCTAATTGAATTTGATTGATTTGCTGCATTTATGTTAACAGTGGAACGTTTTTTTCCCCCAACTCTGTACTGGTTCACTATTGTTTACATAACATAAAGAAATTAAGTAGGCAGTTGTTATTTAAAGGGCCTTGGGTCAGCCAATTAGTCATCACTTGTTGACAAGCCAGTGCGCTGTCGGATGTAGATTTGCATCATCGCAGATTGACAGTGTGAATATCAGGCATTTTTCACTTTTGTAGTGCACATATGTTATCTGTCTTCGCCGGATTCAGGGTCATTACGACCACGAAAAAAAATGCAATTCTAACCGAGACACAAACTACTAGCACACAAGGCACAGTCCAATTGTATTTATTCACCACAATAAAAATTAATTGTTATTGTCGAATCGCCGTCGAACACCTTTATACCGACGGAGGATGACCCATTTACATGTACCGGTAGTCGTTATTGTAGTTGAGGGAACCATATATTGAATATGAATACCAAAATGTAGCTGGTTCTGTAGCAAAATAGTTCACTTGAATTAGAACTAATGGAACATGGCACACTTAATGGGAATGTGATTTATTGTACCGAAAGCTTTATGTATGTGACATGTGATCGCACCTCGACCATTTTTAGTCAATTGGTCAATGTCTATGTTCTTTCTTTCGGTATCTACGGACTACATGCCCACTCAAAATGTATCCCCCAATTTGTGACAGACATATTTATATATGGTATAAGATATGATGAATGCACTTGGTTTTGTATGTAGCATATTTTATGTATGGCTGTTTACTTCAATACCAGGAAGAGTCTGGTTCCAATTGCACGCAACTGGTTTAAGTGCAACTTGAAGGACTGGATTGCCGTAATTTGCTGAGATACTGACAGCATTATCATCAGGGTCATTTTACTTGGATTATCAGAGACGGTCAGAGTTCTATCGAAGAACTAAAAAAATTAAAGAGTCTTGTGCCACTGACCCACTTATGCTGGTTTTTAAAATTAATTACAAATAAGCACGTACTATTTTATTATGTTAATTTATATATCATTGAGTTCCCTGGTTATTTGAAACTGTCTTGTGAACGATCCAGCTTGTCTCTTTTCATTACGTTCGGAATCTGAAGAGTGAATTGACCGGGGCTGCTCGCGCGTACAAATTGTAGTAGTAATTGATTTTTCGGATTTTCAAATCCAATATAAGTTGTTTTGACAGCCCCACTGTAACTAGCTGAATTCTTCGACCAGCAATAATTCGTGCTGTTGATGGAGAATGGGACAAAGTTTCAGTGTGGCACCAGTGTCACTATTTTATCTCCAGAAACATGTAGTGCTTCAAGGGTAGAGAGACTGACATGATAAATTCACCCAGTTAAATTATTTTTGTTAGCCCATGTATATTAATTTATTTACACAGTATTATTAATTTTGTTATGATTGTTTAATTATATTTAAGGATTGTCGACCATGAAAAAACAACGCTTTGTCGAGATGCTATTTCGTGCTAAAAGCAAGTCAAGAATCGATTAAATGAATCGGTGTTTTGTTCGTCCTGACATGACACTAAAAAGTCAGAGTTTACGAGCTTTTATAAATTACGTAACTTTGCAAATATTTTTGACAAAAGTACGATAAGCGCAGTTGAATACTTATTGACGTACGTTTGACTTGACCAATACGTTTTATGCGAAAGCTGTCAGTTTCGAATTGGGCTTTCATTTGTTTGGCCAACGTCAGAACGATATGTTTTGTCGTATTTATCGCTTACCTACTGCCATTAATTGCAACGAATGTCGGGCACAGATGTTAATTTCTGTTTCACCCTAGTGACATGTATTTATTCATTGTAGCCTCACAAATGGGGTTAGAGTAAAATTAATGCTTACATCGTACTATCCTATTGCCCGTGGTAAATGTACTATTTAAAAACAAATAGTGCTCAATTATTAGCCTACTCAACTTACAGGTATCGCGTTTCTGAATTTATGTTTGAACTAAAACTATTTTGAGATTGATGATTTGGCAAATTTCTATTGCCACTGTATTTTTATTTTATTTTTTTGGTTCGTTGAAAAAGTTGAATTTCGGATTATTATAAATAGTGACGTAATTGAATAACCGAAAAATAAAATAATGCCACTTTTGAAAAAGTCAACATTCACCAAGTGTTTCATTCGATTATTTATTGAGCAACGTTTTGGTATTCTGTGCAAACCGTATTTATTCAAAGTGTGCGTATAAAGTTGATTATATTTTTCTTCTTTTATCAGTTGATTTTTCAATCATGAAATCGAAGTGGAAGTATATAACATTTTGGTTACCGCTTGTATATCACATTTTCTTGCGATATTTCCGAAATTATTTTTGAGGTAGTGTTCAGTTACTTGTCCTCGATTGATTTGGTGAAGATCACCCGTTGCCATGGTTACGCATCCGCATCTGCAGATCAGCATTTCAAGTGTCGCCATCTAGTGGTCGTCTCGCCAAACTCGACATCATTCGCTTTGCCGCGTTCCATTTAAATTTGTGCCTTTCCAAAATGGCGGATGTTGTACTATAAAATTGCATTATTATTGATATTTTTATCAACGAATTACAAGTTTTCAAGCCGTTAATTTGGTTTCCTGAATCCGATGACAAAGTATTTGGCTCGCTGATCAGCAAATTAATCGATTGTCAACGCAGAATGAATCGCAGTGCATGTGAGTTCTGCCTCGTCCTTTGCTGTAAGTTACCGATTTCAGTAAGCCTATCGATCAGGCGAAATAGTCTAATCCAGATTGGGATAGGATGCCTCAGTAATTGGCTTTAATTTAACATACATCATTGTGGGATACTCAAACTAAATGTCTTGTTTCAATCCGAATTCGATTTTCATGTTGGAGCAAGCGTGAGGAGAAATTAAGCAATTATGATTTGATTAAATGACTGTTTTAATTTTATGTCAGGGCTGTAATGGATGATATTTTTTTAATCGTTTTTCGACGGATGCACACGCACATAGGCCTGGCACTTATTTTCAGAGCCAGAGTTCGGGCGTACAGCGAAGATGGTGGTGACCGAACGGATGACGTTAACCAGTACGACCATACCGACCCTGAAATGACTACCAATGCAAGTTAAATATTTTTATAATTAAAAGAAGAAATCCTTGATCAAGGATTTCTACTTTTAATTGTTTACAACACGGCTACTAAGAGCACTCTATATATTTTTATATCAGTGTTTTGCAGTTGTTTAAAACATTTAATGTGATTTTATGTAACTTCAAGTATGTAATTATGTATGCGATTTGAAGATTATGGACTTGTCGAGTGTGTCGCCATACGATGATCCGGATTCCGAGATAACAATTTCCTCCTCCCCTCGCTTTAAAAGGTACAAAAACAATTTTTATTAATCTGAATAATTTTATATTGTAATGGGATATTTTTTAATGATATGCGGCCACAAATTCTTTGATTATTATGTTTCTAAATGTACAGAGGTGAAGTGGACACAATTCTGCTTGTTCTCTACGATGACTTCTATGCCCCGAACTATGCTTGCGTGAACCCGAGACGACGGGTACGTTCACCAAATTATATCAATTTTTTGCTTCCAAAATTTAATTTTGTGCCATACAATTGGTTTCATATTTCCTCCTGTCGAATCTTAGCTACTGCGGAATCATTTGAACAGCATTAGGAATTACGGTTGGAACGCCACCACTGTCCTATACTCCACCAACATCGTGCAATACGCCAGCGTGAAGTTTCTCAAGGACCTGGCCTGCCAAAATATGTTTCCGCGCACGACACTGGAAGCCCTCGACGGTGAAAACTTTACCTATGGACAGGTAAGCGCAAATATCACCCAATTAAAAATTTTAAGTTAAACGTTTTGGAAATGAGATTGATGCACTTAAAGGATACCTTCAAAACTTTTTTTTCTGTGCCAATAATTGATAATTTTACTGGGTAATTGATTCACTTAGGATTAGTGCTTCACTTTTGTGTTGGCAAATATTGATATGACGTATTGGTTTCAGGTGTTGGCGATGGACAACGCCGTCTTTTCGCAATATACTTTGGACGGTAGACATTTTTATATTGACGACATGGTTCAGTTACCCACCGGATTCATGAGACGTAAGCATATTTTATATTCAATTTTATTTCACTTTTTAACTAAATAACAAATTTTCGACTTATTTAAATTAATAAATTTATAATCAATACGATGTGTATTAGAAATAACATTGTAAAAATAAAAAGGTGAACAGTAATATCGCCAAATTAATTTTATTTAATTTACATTTATTTTAGTTATTCCCGCGGGCGACATATACGACTTGCATGATGAGACCGCCGTCGAAAACCTAGAAGCATTTAATATGGCTTCTGACAAGTTGCTAATGGCCCAGAGAGCCAGCTACGTGAGAAAGGTGAAAAAAAAACCAACTCATTTTTAAGCAGGGCTTTTAGAGCTACAACTTTCTGCGGGCATAATTAATTATGCACTCATACATGTATTACATATACATGTATTTGCATTTTTTTACCACTTCTATGTCACAAGTTGCAAGGGGTGCCACTAGCCAATCAAATGATGAAGTGCGACATGTCCACTGGAATCAGCGATGTGGACGTGTTCAACTCATTCATCCCCAACTCCCAGTTTCTCGAATGGATACCGTTCAACAACTACATGAACTTAAGCCTGTGCCAGCTTAACTACTACATGCAGAAATTGCCCCACCATTCTGCTCAGGTGCTGTGTTTTGAAAACCGGTTATTTCGTTGTTTAAATTGGAAAATGTAAATGCTTTTTTTTTTTTTTTTTTTTTAAATGCTCCTTTTATTAGCTGTCGGATTTCTTAAGCTAATTTTATGGATATATTTTAGTAATTCGTTTTTTTTTGCATAACTTCATTGTGACTTTTTAAATTACTATTACAGTCTATGCTCTTCATGCAGAAGTTGTTCAACTGCCCCTTCAGAGAGCTTCGGGAATTGTAAGTTCTGCTCACAAGCACAATGGATTAAAATAATTGCGCGAAAATCTTGAACATGGATGACTCCAGTTTTCCGGTGATTATTTTTGATTAATTTTTCACTTTTAAAAAACCACAGAGCTACACCAAAGTTTCTGATGTCCCTCACCTGCGAGTACATTTTGAAAGTCAATTTGATGGACGTCAGATACATTTTGGAAGCGTTCGACAAGCTACCCGATCCATATGCAATTGACTATCAAATTGTGAGTACAAGTCAAGAGCACCAAGTGGTCATAAGAACTCCTAATGTTAATGTAAAAAATGCAGCATCGCTTTAGCTTTAGCTTTCGAACCAGCAGAGGAGTGATGTTATCTTAGCGTGTTCATTCGAGTCTTTTAAAATATGCTTTCCAGATAAATTGTCTCCACACCATCTTTGTCGACTACATGAACACGACTTTGGCCGGCAACAAGGCCTTCACCGAGGCTCAACTGTTGAATCTCGCTCCTCAAGACATGATAGAATGCGCCGGCGGCCTGGTTATCGCTACGATGAGGTGCAAAACCGGTTTCAAACTTATGCGCACCGTTCGCATCGATGTAGTTTCATTTAATTTGTGTGAAGTGATAAATTGTGGGTGACTTTGCAGGGCCGAGTCGATCGGTAATCTGACCAAGATTCGATGTTTGAGAACAATTAACTACATTGGACGGCAGCCTCTCTATCGGCTGCAAATGGTGAAGCCCCGGAACTCGCTCTACGCTTTAGTGGAGATCGCTCTGAATTGTGGTGTAAGTGGATCACTTTGTAATATTTTTGAAATTCTTCTAGACCTGATATCAATGGAATACTAATTAACCTGAATAATTAGACGATAAAAAAAATTGAATTATTCTGTGCTTCTGCGAATAATTCAATGATTGGTTCCCTCCGTTTTAGAACATCTATCCCAAGCACATCGACGAGGACTTTGTCGCTCTGTTGGGATCACTCACCCATTACCTGTTTCCGCGCTACTTCGAATGCATGAAGCCTTCTGTGTTCGAGTTTTCGTTGCCGCGCCTTCTAGGCATGGACAAATGCGGACAAGTGTACCTATCTCCCTGTCAGGACGAGCCCCTCATGACGTCACTGCAGCATAAGTTGGTCGATGTGTATGGGTAGGTTTCTGTTTATGTATAATTTTTGGTAATTGTTTTTCTGAATTTTTGAAATTGTTATTTAATTTTCATTGAATTGAATTTGCAATTGAATTTTTGTTCTATAATTGTAATCTGAAATGTGTTGTAATTATACAGCTTGACGGAGACCTGGGATTCCGCGACAATACGGAAAGTCAGCTGTCTCATGTACGTCTTGGACGACAGCGAATTGGACGGGTTAAACAGTGTAAGCTATCTATATTGATTTTTCTTACAGGTTCTGCGGTACTGGGAACATTTTCCCCGGTTGTTTACCAGCGCTTTATATCAACACTGTTTTTTCCCCCCTCTTATCTATAGGAGCTCTTGTATGAAAACATGGATCTACTGGACACTTGTTATCTGGCCATCCGTAGAAATCGGGAGTACCATCGAACGCAGGTGTTCTTGGACGGCATCTGCTTCGACGACATTGGCAACTGTCAGTTCTACCGGCTAAACAAGATGGACCGCCTTCAGGAGCGATTCTCTAAGGCCTTCAAGGATCACTACGGGTGGTGGCGAAACGACAGCACTGGTAAGAAAATTCACAATTATCTGGCATTGTCGACTTGTCTAAAATTCAGTATTTTGTTTTTTTAGTCAGAGTCAGTAATATTATTTTGAAATTATTTAATTGTCAGTTTGATTATTATTTTTAATTTTAAATTAATTAAAAAAATATTTTCTAGGGTTATGCGAGACCTACGGCCATCCGGTGTCTTGTCTGGCTTTCCAGGAAATTGGCTCGGCGCGATTCGCCGAGCTGGACGAAATTCGTGGCTTCACTGCCGAGGAATTTGAGGAGTGTACAGACTGGATGGGGGCCATGATGATCCACGACGAAGTAGCGGAAGAAATATGGGATCGTATGAAGACTGTAGGTTTTTTTATGAGGCTTTTAAAAATTGTTTATTTTATTCTGAAACGGGAACATCTAGGTGGCCCAATAGTTTGTGTTTATATCCTCGCCTATTTTGTGGTTTTGGTGGGTTTTTTTTGCTGGTAGGTGTACGGTACAGCCAGGGCAATTCCCAGAAATCTAAAACTGCAGTTGGGATCGATCGTGCGTGGAATCCCCGTGAATGACTTCTGCGCGTTCGATTTTTGTGACCTGACCATGGTCGGCGAGTTTGGCCGCAATGGCTTATGGGGAGTAAAGGACTGTTTCAAGGTGATTGTCTCTTTGTTTGGTTTGTGTAGTGCTCGAGTCAGTATATGAAACCTATTTTTGCACCAGGATGAATTCAAAAGAGCATCAATAATTGATTTTTCATCAATTTTCAGCTGACAGCGATGGCTACAGTGGTCAAGAATAGGTATAAGCGCGATATTCGTGCCTACACCGGTTGGGACTTTCTGGCTCTTGGACAAATAATCTGCGGATTTTCGAAGTGTGATCTAAGAATGATCAGCATTCGATCGTTTTCGTAAGTTCAGATAATATATATATTTTTTTTAAATTCACAGCAATATATATTGTGATTTTATTTACCGTTAATATTAAATGAAAGTTTCATCAATTTTTTTTCCCAGAGATGGTTTGGCGGCGTTTGCATCGCTGGCTTGTCCCGTGGATGTGATGAACATTTTTCGCGACAAGGTGGTTCACCCTAACGTGCTGGGTCCCACCAGTCAATGGGGTCCTGGAACGGTCAGGGCCGCTGGAACACTCTTAGGTAAACAAAAGTATATGGATTATCACAGATTTAACGCCCTCACTATTATATTTTTAATTAGTTTTTATGAGCGAAAATGTTTCGATTGGTCGTCGGAAAGATTTGAACGTTCACTTTAAATGTCAGTGCGTCATTTTCAACTTCTCGTATTGCTTTAATTTTATAAATTCTTCTTTAAATCGCAGCCGGTCTGACGCCCAGCGATGTCAGGAACATCCGCTGTTGCGCAATCACCGGCGTCTCGCTGGCCGCCGCCAGATCTATGCCACCCGAAGCCTATTATGTGAGTCGACCAGCTTGATATTCCCCCGAACCAGAAATTTCATTGTTTTTCTTTATAAATAATTTAGTAATTAGTAAATAAGAAATTAAATTAGTAAATAAATTTGTAAATTTCTTTTGAGAAATTCGATTTCTTTTTGTAATTTTTTCAATTACCAAAATTAACAGTTATAACCAAATTTTTAAAAAAATTAAACGAATGCAGTGTGCTCTATTTTTCAACGATGATAAGACCAATTCCTTATTCTAATTAATTTTCTGTTGGATTCCAAAACCAGCACTTCCTGTTAAAACTGGTTAAAAAATCGAATGTTGCCTTGGCACAGAGAGTGTAAATAATTTATTAATTGTCCACAGCTGTTCTCAGAGGGGCAGCTGAGGTCCTTCACGCCAGAAGTGGCCTACAATATCCCGCCATCAACGTACCTGCAGCTTCCGTGTTACACGAGGCAGACGCTGCTTAATGCTCGTCGCAGTATCCGACCACCAGGTATTTGTTTTAGGTGGCCCTTTCAAATGTTTGAGCAATTTAATCACGACGTGCATTCGCGCAAGATTTCAGGGCACTTGGCAACATATACAATTTAAGTAAAAGCTATAAAATTTTGTAAATATTTTTTTGTACCAATCCTGCCTTTAATAATTCTGATTTTCCAATTATTTTTCGCCCCATAGATCTCAGCGATTGTATAGGTTTCAGATGGGATATTTTCACCGGGTCGCTCACCCATGATGACGCTTACGACTGTTTCGACCCGAACCAGTCAGCATGCTTTTGTAATTCTGCCCGGCACTTATGTGTCTGGCTTCTGCCACTGGTTCTGTGCGCATTGAGTATTGCATTTAATATGATAAATTAATTTATTATTGTGTTTTGGTTTATTTGATTGCCTTTACTTTTGAAGGATAAAATGTATATTTTTTATATAATGATCACTTGATCTGAAGTTGTGTCCTTGTTTGTTTTGCCGAGGATATTTTCTTGCATTAAAATGTTAAATTTAATTCGTGTTTTGGTTGTCTGATTTTTCCTCTCATATCAATTTTGTTTTCAGTTGTAAATTATCTCCATGCTGAACTGAATCCAACTGACCACTGAGCTGGAAATCTAATTAGCTGAGCTGGGAATCTACCACCGACTGGGCCACAGCGAGCCGAAAGAAAAATAAAACTCTCTATTTTTATTTAAATTGTAAAAGATTCAGTTTTATTTGAGGCTAAAAATTCGCCAAATATATATTTTTTGCAAACGAATTTTTATTTTCGGGTTGTGGAGGTGCGCAAATTTGCTCGCAAGCACGTCCCACTAGTTGGGAACCACTGCGTGGCGAATATAAATTCGCTGATCATTAGCGCCCTCTACCCAACGAGATTAGGGGGGCGCACGCAGCGGCCTCTGCGGGGAAAACCCGGCAACTTCAGTCGCAGCGAGAGCGAGAGGAGCCGGCGATGATCTGTGCGCGGCCGCGGCGTGTGTGTGATGTTGTCGGATGTTGATGGTGTTTTTTTAGCAGTCACCAAAATTTGTGTTTTAAAATTATGAATCGTTGAGGGAAAGCCCCTCCCGCATCTTCCCCGAACACCGGAATTGCCTAACGGAGACCGTGCGCGTCCACACTGAACATGCATCGCGGATACCGCTAGCGACGACCACCACCGTCATTCGGTTGGCCTTAGTGTTTTTCGATGGGGGGATTTCCACGCCTCCCACTCCCATTCAACCCCCAGTTCGCGTAATAATCAATGCACAAGATAAACACCGAGTAGGAAGAGGCCTAGGCCACAAACCTAGCACAGCACGGAACACCAAACCCGGATCTACCCGGCCAGACAATATCGAATCGCGGTTGCACGGGAGACACGCTAGTCGTGGTAATCTGATTTTTCCCGTGTCTGCTCAGTGTGACTGAAATCGACATTTCAGTCCCATTGGTTTTGGTTGTGGGTTGATTTTTCCCATCTCGTAGCGTCATCGACGGATATTTTTCTGTGTGCGTCTGTGGATATACATGTACAAGAGGTGGGGATTTTTCTCCATCTCCCGCCCTTCGCCAACCGTGCGGCCCGCCGAAGCAAGTGCCCGTACCTCTGGTGATCTGCTGCTCTGATTAATCCCACACCCCCGCGTCACCGATTTTCGTTTTTCGGGCCGGTTTTATTGCAAACCGGCTGTGGCTCGCCGCTCCATTCAACCAACCACCCTCCTCATCGCTCGTCGCATCGCAGACTCAACATGGCAGACGACGAAATACTGTTCGACGATGTCTACGAGCTGTGCGAAATCATCGGGAAGTAAGTGGAAATAATTGACAGACACTATCGCATCTTGAAATGCTTGGTTTTTTTTCTTCATCCTTCTGCTCGCTGAATCAGCGGCATCTTCGTAAGGGGGAGGGGCATCGCGGGTAGCCCGGTCTACGGTACAGTACTGTACTGTACCTGTACGACCTAAATGCTCAATAACTATTGCATAATGTAATCGACTATGCTACATGTAATCGACTATGTTTTACATGTAAGTGACTATGCTCTACATGTAATCGACATGCATTTGGCTGGATGCAGACTTCATTTGGGTGGAATAAACAGCACAATTTAATTGACAATGCCTAAAATACTGATACCATAGTACGTATACTTAATGGAGTGGACAGGGACTACAAATTACAGAAATGGCATTTTCTTGGGGAAATTTTTTTCCCTGGGATGGATTGATTGTAATAGTCCACGTCATTGGTTGATTGGAAGGATTCCATGTGTTTATCTGTATTTTGCGGCGCCTCTATTTGATATCACATCCGGTAAAAAGTACCTTTGACCTAGAAAGCGCTTTACCTGTATGGGGGTCACCCAGGGTTGAAATATGTAGGTTTGGTGTGGAGGGGGGGGGTAAGCAACTGTTAAGGAACGGCAGTTTGCGTCGAGCAAATAAAATGGATATCTAATAGCTGATTAGTTATTGGTGTTTGAGCGTTGTCAATTTTTTAGAATTTTTTTTGCGAAAGGAATAGCGCACTTGTAGCTAAAGCTGTGTAGATTAAAACTTGTCAACCTTGGGTGGTAGTTTGTCCAAGCTGATAACTGATGGGCTGGTTTTGTCAGTTTGCGGATATCCGAAGGTTACAATTTTAAATGTGGGTGTTCTGTATCATTCAGGTGCGATTGACGAATTTTTCATTTTGGTATATTTAATTTACTTCTATTACCTCAAATCAGGTTGTTATTGCTGGTCTGTCAAGGTTTTTTAAAAACTCTATTTGTGGTTAGGAAATAAAAACCGCCAACTGCGATTTTCTTCCCACTGAACAAATATAAATATGATATTGCGGCCCCCCGCGGCCCTCAACTAGTCTGGCTTGCGCGCTCTCGACACGGTAGCTTCGAAGTCGACTCGCCCGCAACCTAATACAATTGCTAATTTGTTGTCCAGGGAAAGACAAACGGTTCCACTATATGCCACTGTCCTCTTTTACCGGCTTCCGTGAGCAAATCCACCCGACCGTAACCAAAGCGTACTGTACATGCCGAGGTGCAGATGCACTGTACAGCACATCTGGGACCCTGGGGTCTGTACCGGCACTGCTATCGTTACGGGACACGAATCTGTTATTAGCAAACTGTATTTCACTAGGATGTACATAAGTTGGATTTATGAATTCGCCAATATTTTTTTGTATAAATAACCTTACGTGACCTCTTGTTTAGTATTTTTTAGTGGGGAAAATTCCCCTCACTGTAGGGAATATCACGGCAGGAGATACTGTACCCTTCGTGTTGCTATGGCAATGCCTGCGCCGGGAATCGAACCCGGGACCACCCACTCGCTCAGCAGTCTGTTGTCTGCAGTAGCTGCGAGCACATTTCATGTATGGAACGTGAAATGAGTGGAGGCATGTTTAAAAATATATCGCGAATGCCAACCGCGATGGCGCAGGCTTGTCGTTTTAATTCATTGCATCTGCGAATTAACTGCTGCCGAGTCTTTCCGCAAAAATGCGCGCGTATTTGTTTTTCTGATTGAAGGGGAAGTTGTTGTTGTAGCGCATCTTCACCTTCACTCACCGCGCCTTCTACTTAATCGGCGAAAGTGAGGTGAGGTGACTGTTGAGGGGCGCGTCAGTGTCGAAATATTTTTGAGAGATAAATTGGTACGGTGACACCGGCTTAAACGGGATTAGGACCTGTCGTAGTCAACCGACAAAAATTGTTAAATAGGCCTGGGAAATATCCTCCAGAGACCAGTAGTCGAAACATGCAGTGATGCTCGTTCGGATTCCAGCCGATTCATCCCGAATTTTTCGGTAGAGAAAAATTCGTACCTTCCTTCGGAAATGGAAGTAAAGCCGTAAGACCCGTGCCTGTACGTTGTCAGATACGCGTTAAAAATACCTAACTAGGTCAAAAGCTCAGACTTTAACGGGCTTTTGAGCCTCCATAACAAGCAGTACAATCCCACATATTGCCATAATGCTACAGCGCGGAAATTACCCAACGAAATTTAAATCTAAATAAAGTCACTTTCTTGGAAAACATTACAAGAATATGTAAGATGTACTTTAATGATCATTGATCAAGGTTAATAAAAGAATCCGTCAAAATCGAGGACACTATATAGGGAAAGGAACGGAATATATATATATATATATTTTTTAATTCACCGTATGCGCCTAGTGCACTACATGAATACTGCACCCTCGTGTCTCTTTGGAGATATGTGAGGGGCAGGGAAGGGAAGGGAAGAGGGATGCAGCTGGAATA